>JAQQSV010006858.1:0-14171 GCA_028646515.1 Pseudochirops corinnae
AGTTCTAGGTTGGTCCAGAGTCCTATTCCATGGGTATTTGGGGGTGGCTATGTGAGAGCTGCGATATATTGCTGCTGCTACGCCGCCCACTCTTCTCTAATTTGCAGATTTGGGGTCATCACTCTGGCTATAGGTGTACTTCCTCTCAATGGTCTATTATTCAAATTATATGAAACAGTCAACAAATTATCTTTCCAATGTTGATACAAATTATTTGAATTTAACTTCCTTAACTGTTCTTTCAATAATCCATTCATTCTTTCAATTAACCCAGATGCTTGTGGATCATATGGAAGAGGATGTATCCATTTATATTGTTAAATATACAATATCTCATCATTTCATTACCTTTGAAATGTGACTCATTGTCACTTTGAATCTGCATTAGCTTCAATAATATAGACTTATGAGATCTAGAGTTTTATATGTGTTTCTCTGGGTCACATTCTTATAAGGACAAGCCACTAGTACACCTGAATAGGTGTCAACACAAATACGTATAAATTTGCATCCTTTATCTTGTGGTAGAGGAAAAATATAATCTATTTACCAAATTTGGACTGGTACTTTCTCCCTTACTAACTCCACAGTTACTACCTGAGGAACAGTTTGTTCCTTTTCCAATTTACATATATGACATTTCCTCTGCTATTTGTTTTAACAAAAAATAAAAGTTACTAATACCTTGATCTTGTGCCCACTACCATGTGACCTGGACCCTTAAATGGCCAGCCACTTGAGGAACCCATTTTGCTAGTACTGGATCATCAATTGGTGTCAGAGAGGGGACAATATGTTCAGTAGCAATCTTTGTTAGTCAATAGGCATGTGCATTGTACTCATGTTCTGGCATAGTGAGGGTGATGTGAACATCTATGTGAAAAACTAACAAATTAGTAACCAAAGACATGTCCCATATACCTTCCCATAATTCTTTGCCCCAGATTTGTTTACCATGAATTTCCCAATTTTGATTTTTCCACAAAGGCATCCATGAAGTTAATCCATTAGCTACCACCCATGAATCAGTAAATATACGATGCTGTCCTCCTTGTTCTGTTTTGATGGCTTGATGTACAAGTTCAGCATATTGACTACTTTCACCTATCTCAGTACTTTCCAAAGTCCGCCTGTACATGGGTTATAGGCTATTGCTTTCCAATGTCTTTTATAGCCCAAATATTTTACTGTCCCATCAGTAATTCCCTTAAGTTTATTAAGGGGCAGGGAAGATCTTCAAATTCCCATTACCATTACATCTTGTGAATTGTATTTTGCTTGCTTAAAAACATCATGCTTAGAAGGAGTTCATAGAAATCAACATATCATGATAACTCATAAAAGCTAAGACTTCCTCAGACAAGATGATTTTTAGAATTCTTTCAAAATCCAAAATTTCATGATTTCTTCTAACACTTATTATAAGGATTCGAACCTGACCAGTAGATTCAAGATTTGACTTTCTTTGGGATTTTGTGCCTAGTAAATGAAACATTTTCTTAAAAGCTAAGCATGGGACACACAGAGAGTCAAACCTGACATAAAAGCAAATCTCATAGGATCATATGATTCCCAATTAGAAGAGATCTTAAAAATCATCTAATCTAGCTGTATGATTTACAGAAGAGGAAGCTGAGGCTTTATGAGCTGCCAAAAGTAGCTGAAGTAGCAGAACTAGTTTTCCAATCCAGGCTTTCTGATTCCAAATCCCTTCAAGGTTGGGATTTTGCCATATGAAAGAAGCTTAACTGACCACATTTAAGCTAACGAAAATTATTCATAAATGTTTCCTCTCAGGGCTGATGTGGCAGTTTGTGTCATGGTCCTCCAATGGACTTCCCATTTGTGCTCCATCATTATCTGACTTTGTATCTGACATCCTCTCACCTAAAATCACGTCCTGGGATTTTCCTTTGGAATATCCTCTCTCTGGTAACTACTTGGTTAATCTCCCCTTATGACTGGGTAGAGTGCAAAGGAAAGAATGCAGGATTTAGGAATCAGAAGACAATATTTTATGTTGTAAAGTGTTTTAAAGGTTATGTTATTTGATCTTCAAAACAGCCCTGTGAGGGGGGTTCTATTACTAGATTCATTTTATTGACAAGGAAAGTAAAGCTAGGAGAGGTTAAGTGACTTGCTCAAGGTCACACAGCTAGTAAGCCTCTGTGTTTGTCCTTCATTTTCAAAGGGGGACCCATGGCATCTGGGAAATGATGACATGACTTGCAGTAGACTTTGATTTGAATGAGGGAGGGCTGTGCAGGCTCACCAGTCTCACTTTCTCCTCCAGAGCCATCTGGATCCAGTGATCAGATATTCATCAGGATGACTGGAGATGACCCAGGATGCAGTGGGAGACCCTGGCCCTTTTAGGCTACAGCTTTTTTCCATATTCACTAAGAGCAAGGCAAGGCCCGTTCCGTGAATAGACCTCTTTAAGAAGTGAGTTAAGGGATGGCCCCTTTAATTAGAAGAAAAGAAAAAAAAATCAAGCTAGGAAGGGAAAACCTTCAGGCTTGCTGTTAAAGAGAAACAGTTACCATTGACATTCACTCTAAGCCAGGAGGGCCCAAAATACAGCCATGAAGTTGAACTTGGTCAGGGACTTATTGTGGTCCAATATATGAGCTTCAGAGTGAACTAGGTTTAAGGTTTTGTGAAAGAAGGAAAGAAAGAAAGAAAGAAAGAGAGAGAGAGAGAGAGAGAGAGAGAGAGAGAGAGAGAGAATGGAAGGAAGAAAGAAAGAAAGAAAGAAAGAAAGAAAGAAAAGGAAAGGAAAGGAAAGGAAAGGAAAAGAAAGGAAAGGAAAGGAAAAGAAAAGAAAGGAAAGGAAAGGAAAGGAAAAGAAAAGAAAAGAAAAGAAAAGAAAAGAAAAGAAAAGAAAATAAAGAGGGGCAGCTAGGTGGCACAATGAATGGAGCATCAGCCCTGGAGTCAGGAGGACCTGAGTTCAAATCTGGCCTCAGACACTTAACACTTACTAGTTATGTGACCTTGGGCAAGTCACTTAACCCCTATTTCTCTGCATTATCCCCTCCAAAAAGTAAAAAAAAAAAGGAAAAAAGAAAGAAAGGAAGAAATAACGAAATCTAACCAGTAAACCCCAAGTTAAGTGGGTAGCTTCTGGCCATCAAAATTTACCTTCCTTTGGAGAGGAGGAGAGGGAGAGGGAGAGGGAGAGGATGAGCTGAAATTTCTCAACTAGCTAGGTCCGCATGCAGGCAATTTGATCTACTCACAGGTTATGTTTGTCCTAACAGTCTGAGCCTCAATTTGAACTTAGGTCTTACTGATGCTAATCCCTGCTGTCTATCCAGAGTACCTCTTACTATTTATATATTATAAATGGAATTGTAGGATTTTGACCTGGAAGGACACGAACGGTCGTCTTATTTTAACCTCCTCCTTTTCACACATGATTAAACTGAAGCCTAGAGATGGTAAGTGAATTGCCCAAGGTCACTAGTGAACAAGTTGATTTGTTGTTGCTCATGCTTTGTTCTTGAAGAGGATCAATGACATCACAAGGGTGTTTCTTGATTTGGTAATGGATTGGATCTAAGAGATGCAGAGATGCACAAAGTCATCAGCCTCACTCCTCCAGACTTAGCAAAGTCTAGTGGCAAGAGTGGAAATGGAATGGTCAATGACTGCTAACCACCTTGATCTGCTTGAGCTTTCTTACCATCCAGAGGAGGCCAGTTTGACCTGGGAATGAGAATTAGCCAATCAGGAGGCAGACTGAGTATCCCTTAAGTTTGACATACCTGAGATCCTTTTTTAGTGTTCCCCTGATGAATGTGGAAATCCCTCTGCTTGCTGGTGACCACAGAACTTACTTGAGCTGGTTCCCACCAAGTCTAAAGGACAGAACTAGCACAAGCATCCTAGTGCTGGGACCTTGGGAGCTTTTCAGTCTGACCCTCTTCCTTGTTCTGTATTGGGGTCTCATGATCTCTGTGCAATGGCCCCTCCCTGGAAAATGGAAATCCAGAACACTATGGCACTTGGACTTGAGTGGGCCATGACATGACATATCCATTCTGACTCAGATCTGTAGTTTCTTTCTGTCTTTATAATCTATGCACCCTAATCCTAAAGGGAGCTCAATTTAGATTGTAGCTCTGCATGCATGCCTGCCAGCTTGAGAGAAATAGGCATGTATATACAACTTAATTCTGTTCATTTTTCTTAGACTGAACTTTAGAGGTTGACACAAGGCCTAAGTCTAGATGACTGATGATGGTGGGACACAGTGGATGATCTTGGTCTTTGTAAATTAAAGTCTTTCCCAGGCCTCAGTTTTGACTAAGGAGCTGAAGCAAAAAGATGGTCTGATTTACTACCACAAAAATTTCTGTGAGCCTGGGGAACACTGTTAAAATTCCTGGCCAGAGCAGAAAATAATTGCTATTTACACTCATTCTAAGTCACTTAAACCTTAACAATAAGGTTAGGGCTGGTGGCTATTCAATGAAAGCCTGAGTGATTGGGTTTGAATAAGCAGACTTATTACTCCAAAAGCATTTTGGTGACTTTTGGCACCAAATCCTGCGTTAACTTTCCTATACTTGGAGTGGGGAAATGGGCTGTTCTCTTCAAGGAATAGCAAGGAGGACAGTGTCACTGGATCTCAGAGTATGTGAAAAGAAAAGAAAAGAAAAGAAAAGAAAAGAAAAGAAAAGAAAGAGGGGCTGCCTTTTATTGTGCCTTCATTTCATTCATTCTTGGCAGAAGGCAAAATAAAGTGTGAAAGGGTTACAGATCAGGAGATGATAACATTTTAAGAGTGGTAAAATGTCTGTTAGATTTTAAGGTTTGTAACTGTCTGGTAGATTATGACTAATGCAAGATTTTCTGAATTCTTTGTAATAATGTTGATTTTGGGGTGAGTATAGGCAGAATTTAGATGACTGATTCAAATATTTAAGTCCTTTGTCTTTAAATCATATTAATGAGGATGTTTTTCTTGGACCTCGGGAAAAGGATTCTTGTAATTTCCAAAGTGCATTTCCTGTTGTTGGAGAGGGTGATCCTGGGTTGGCTTTATGTATGGGACAAAGGAAGCTCTCCCACCTGACCTTTTGCCTTCAAAGACTGTCACTATCATCTCTTGCTCCAGCTTCTGCCTCTACAATGAAATCAGCAGTTCTGGTCTTTTTGGCCCTGGCCACATCTAACTGGGCTGTCTGTGTTGCTGGTGAGTTGGGGACTAGTTGTGGGAATTCAAAGACATAGATTTATTATTAAAGGACTAATGGGATTACATAGTGATAAAATCTGGTTCAACTTCACAATATAGAAGACAGACTTTCAGGGCTAGATTTAATCAGAGACATAAATTCAGAGAAACTCAGATTTGGGAAAGATGTCAGAAACTATCTAATTCAAATTTATTTTCATAAAATGCACATCTGACTAGGTCACTTTCCTACTCAATGAACTCCAGTGTTTCCTTACTATCTCCAAGATCAAATACCATGTCCTTTGTTTAGTTTTTAAAGCCTTTTATTGCTTCTCTCCTTTGTTCCCTATGGTTTTCTTACTGCTTGCTTTCTTTCATGTACTCTGAGATCCAGTGACACTGTCCTTGCTATTCCTTGAAGAGAACAGCCCAGTTCCCTCCTCCAGGCATTTTCACTGGATACTCTTCATACCTGGAACTCTTTCCCTCCTCATCTCTTTTTTCCTCAATCCTCCAACTTCCTTCAAGTCCCTCAAATAAAATTCTACCTTCTGTAAAAAGCCTTTCCCGATCCTTCTTAATCTTAGTGCTTTTCCTCTGAAATTATCAGCAATATATCTCATATATTTCTTGTCCCTAAAGAGCTATATGCATGTTGTCTCTCCCATTAGACTGTGAGAAAGCAGGAACCATTTCCCCCCCTTTTCTTTCTTTGTATCTTTAGTACTTAGCATAGTGCCTGGATATAATAGTTACTTAAAAAATATTTATTGTCCTCTTGGATAGGACACTATCTCTCTAAGTATTCTAAAAGCAAAACACTTTTCAGGAGAGACAGGGTGAAAGAAGAGAGAGAATAGAATAAATGGGGGTGGGGAAAGGATAAGTGAGATACACTTAGCTATAGTAAATGTGAAAAAAATTGAAGCAAGTTTCTCTGATAATGGCCTAATTTGTCAAACATATAGAGAATTGAGTCAAATTTATAAAAAAAAATGCCATTCCCCATTTAATAAATGATCAAAAGATATGATCAATTTTCAGATGAAGCAATCAAAACTGTCTATAGCCATTTAAAAATACTCTACTCACTGTTGTTTGGATAAATGCAAATTAAAGCAATTCTCAGGTAGTTCCTCATGCCTATTTGATTGTCTAATAGGACAGAAAAGGTAAATAAATGACAAATGCTGTAAGGGATGTGGGAAAATGAGACAATAATACACTGTTGGTGGAGCTCTGAACTGATTTAACCATTCTCTAAAGCAATTTGGAACTATGCCCAAAAGGCTATAAAACCATTCATACCCTTTGATCTAGCAATACCATTACTATGTTGTATCCCAAAAGAGATTAAAAAACAAAAACAAAAAGAAAATATATGTACAAAAATATTTATAACAGCTCTTTTCTGGGGGCAAAGAACTAGAAATTGAGGAGATGCCCAGCACCTGGGGAATGGCTGAACAAGTTGGGATATGTGATTATGATGGCAAATGGAACATATCACGTAGAGAATAACAGTAATATTGTAAGAAGACCATCTGTGAATGACTTACCTGTTCTCAGCAATACAATGATCCAAGAAAACTCTGAAGGACTTATGAGGAAAAATGCTATCATCCCCAGAGAAACAACTGATTTGATCTGAATACAGATTGAAGCATATTTATTTTTAGTTTATTTTTCTTTCACAACATGAGTACTATGGATGGATATGTTTTGCATGACTACACATGTATAACCTTTATTGAATTTCTTGCCTTCTCAATGAGGGCTGGGGGAAGAGGAGAGGAGAAGGGAGAGAATTTGGAACTCAAAGTTTTAAAAACAAATGTTAAAAATTATTTTTACATGTAACTGGTTAAAATAAAATACTAAAAAAAAAACCACGTTAACTTTTCTGGATATAATATTATATTGTTGTCTCAAAAAATCAATAGTCAATTGTTAAACATGTTAATGTACCTACCATTGCCAGGAATGGTGCTAAATGTTGGAGATGCATAAATAAGCAAAAGATAATCCTTGTCCTCATGAAACCTATAATCTAATGAGGGTCAGGGGAAACATGGGAAACATGCAAACAAATATATACAAATCAAACCATGTACAGGATAAATAGAAAATAGCTAATAGGAGGAAGAGACTAGAATTAAAAGGGGTTATGGAAGGTTTCCATTAAGTAAAAAAATGGTATTTTAACTGTAACTTAAAAGAAGCCGTAGAGGAGAATAGGCAAACATGATGAGGGAGAATATCTCATACACAGAGGGCAGCCAGAGAAAGTGACTAGAATCAAGAGATGGAGTGTCTTGTTCATGGAACAGCCAGGAGATTAGTGTCACTGGATCAAAGAGTAAGTGGTAGGAGGATAAGGTATAAAAAGACTGGATAGGTAGGAGGAAGCTAGGTTATGAGAAGCTTGAATGCCAAACAGAATTTTGCTCCCTTTCTAATGTGATCGTTTCTAACATGAATTGACCCATGGAACATTTCAACTATAAGTCGGATGCAAAAGTCCCATAGCCCTTAAGGTGTAATAGCTTCTGAGCTTGTCAAGGGGGAGTGCTAGAGTAACCAGTAAGTCCAATACTTTCTAGCATGAGCACCATTTTTAGTACTATAAAAAATATCTATAACCATCTCTCCTGATTCTAACCTTATCCAGTGGATTTTAGGAAAGGAAAGGAAGTATTAGTTACTTCACAGTAGGGCAGCTCTTCTGTTGAAACCTTTTTCTCTTTTTCAGAAAATCAAGTAAAAGTTAAGCAAGTAAAAGGGACAGAGGTGAGTCCTTTTTTTTTTTTTTGTTCTTGTTCTGGCTTTACAAAAATAGAAATCTACTACTACTACTACTACTACTACTACTATTACTACTACTACTATTATTATTATTGTTTTGGTGACTATGGGCTTTGTGGACAGCGTTATGTATTTGAAATAGGCATATTCTGGTGTCACATGAAAAGAGATCTAGTCATTACTTTACCATTGATTTGCTGTCTGACTTTTACCAAGTTCTCTTTCCTCTCTGAGCCTTAGTTTTTCATTAAAAATTTTGGGGGTTACAGTTTCCTTCCCATTCCTCACAATCTATGTCCTGAACAGTCACAAAGATCTTGGGGCAGCCAGAACATCTAATGATCTAGTGACATGCTTCTCCTCCACTTTCCTTTGTATTGAAACATATTCAGGACAAGAGAATGACCTATTACCTGTTAATGTCAATGGCTATTATATCCTTCTGTGGTTCCCTGTTTTCTACAGGGTGGGCTGTCCTTGGGTGGGGTGGGGTAAGTCTCACAGTCTAGAAATTAACGTGGCAAAAAGTTCACATGACTAAAAATCAGTCTAGAATGAGCTAGAGTTCAGTAGCAAAGAATGAACATGCTATAAACCTGTTACTCCTCTTCCCCATATTAAACTGCACTCTAAGTCTTCTCCACTCCTGATTTTCCTCTGCTTTTTCTTTCCTCTGTGCCTGCTTACCACCAGTCATTCTGAATCTCTTCCACTCTCATCCTTTCTATTTTTTCCTGAAACTTTATGTTCTCCTGAAGCTGCCACCTTGCTTGGTATCCCTTGGCTTGTCCTTCTCTGACATCCCCTGAGATGCAGAAACAGAATCAGTAAATCTTCCTCCTCACTGCCGTATTCAGATCCTCATTTGTTCACATCACTTAGCAACCACCTTTCCTTACTGAAGGGTTATTCCCTTCCCTGTGTTTTTAGTTCCCTTTCTGTCCTCAACAAGTTCAGTATCAGGCTCACAATTTTTTCTCTACTCCTACCTCTGCCCATCTAAAATATTTTGTTTTCTTGGTTTCACAAGCTTCTCAGCTCCTAAATCCTCTTTCTTTAGCCCATCTCAATTACCTTCAGATTGGATCATGCCCTTGATACTCCCCACCCTTAATACTCACACTAGTTTTATACAAGATACTAGAATTTCTACTAATGGCTTTGATTTTTTGTGCTCTTAAGGTATTTTGTAACTATAGTATTTATGGTCCATTTTAGAGAGGAGGGAACTGGATAAGAGAAAGGGAGTAATTGCCCCCAAAATCACAAAACAAAGTAATAAGTGAAGGGGCACATCCCACCTGATAGAAGTTATAGGAGCTAAAGTGGGAAGATTAATGTTCCCATTGAAACAAAGTGTGGTCTTTATCTTTTTTTTTTTTTTGCGTACAGGTTGACTGCAGTGGGTACTTCCAAAGGAAGGGCCAAATAAGTTTAGCATGCCCAATGAACTTAAATCCAATTTGTGGTACCAATCAGCAAAATTATGACAAGGAACACTTACTCTGTAACTTTATTTTGTGAGTACTGAATTTAGTGCCTCCTCTCTCACCTTGATCAGTTAAAGAACTGAGCACATCAAAATTTGAGAGCTGGAAGAGGTTCCAGAGGTCACTTAATCTAATCCCATTAAGATGTAGTAAATCACTCTATAGCATGAATGACAAATTCAAGAACAAGAAGCTCACTATAGGAATGAGAAGTAGTCTATTCCATTGTTAAGCAACCCTAAGTGTTAAGACATGTTTCCTTTGGTCTAAAATCTGCCTCCTTATTGCTAGAAATGGCTGGGTGCAGTGGAAAGAAAACTGTTCCGACATTCAGGAGATAAAAGGTTTAAGTCAAGATTTTGCTACTAACTTAATGTATGTTATTTGGTAAGTTACCTCCCAGCTAAGGATGGATTGGTCTGCTTTCTGAGATTTTCTCCTGCTCTAATGTTTAATTGACCTGTGATGACCCAGTATATTTGGTATACTCAGTCCCCAGCCATGCGAGACAAGAGAGGAAGGGACTCAATTCATGTTTTCCCCTCAATGATGATAATTAAGCCTGAACATCCTCTCGTCTAGGGAAAAAGGATCGAGGATCAGAAAGCTGCATGATGGAAAATGTGTAAGTATTTTCTTACTTGCATAAGTATGTACTATGTGCATAAGAAAAACTTAGGTATGATTGTATTATAAAACAATAATGTAAGACCTACCAATCTGAAAGTTACTTACATAGAACCTCATTCCTCTAGAAGTCGGGAAAGAAAGAGTTAGATGCTGACACAGACTTTGGGAAGTCAAAATAAAAACATGACTCAGATTATTTTTATTTTAAATATTTCTCTAAGAAACAATGCTATATCGTACAACATTATAGCACTTCGGGTAATGTGGTCAGGACCTAAAAAGATAGCAATTTCCAATTCTTTCCCACCACTAAAAGAGCTGCTTCAAATATTTGCATACATAGAGGTCCTTTTCCTATTTGTTTTTTTCTTTGGGTACTGACCTAGTTAGTAGTGGTACAGCAGTCCAAGGGTCAAAGGGTATGTATGATTTGATAATCCTTTGAGCATTATTCCAAATTGGTCTCCAGAATGATGGGATGAGCTCGCAACTCCACAAAGAATGCATTAGTATTTAAAGTTTTCTACATTTCCTCCAACATTTATCATTTTCCTTTTCTGTCATATTAGCCAATTTGAAAGGTATGAGGTGGTAGTTCAGTTATTTTAATTTGTATTTCTCTAATCAATGATGATTTAGAGCATTTTTATATTGACTATAGGTAGCTTCGATCCTTTCATGTAGAAGCTGCTAAATGTAGTGTTATCCTGACTATGGATCCATAATATTTCAATTATTTCTTTCTGGCTGATTGCAATATTTTCTCCTTGACCTGAGAGCTCTGGAATTTGATTACAATATTGCTGGGAGTTTTAATTTTGGGATCTCTCTCAGGAGGCGATTGGATTCTTTCAATTTTTATTAGGATATCAGGAGAGTTTTTCTTACAAACTTCTGGCAAAATGATGTCTAGACTCTTTTTTTTTATCACAACTTTCTGGTAACCCAATAATTCTTAAATTATCTCTCCTTGTTCTGTTTTCCAGGTCAGTTGTTTTTCAATGAGATTTCACATTTTGTTATATTTTTTCATTACTTTGATTTTGTTTTTATTGTTGTTTAAGTCTCATGGAGTCATTAGCTTTGACTTATCCAATTCTCATTTTTAAGGAAATGTTTTCTTCAGTGCCCCCCCCCCCTTTTTTTTAACCTCTTTTTCCCACTAGCTCAATTTTGGTTTTAACATGTTATTTTTTTCCCTATTTTTTTATGTCTCCTTTGTTAAACTGTTGACTCTCTTTTCACAGTTTTCTTGCATGACTCATTTCCAGTTTTTTACTCTGCCTCTCTTATTTGATGTTTAAAATCCTTTTTGCACTCTTCCAGGCATTCTTTTTTGTTGGGCTTGTGGCCAGTTCATAATTTTCTTTTCAGGCATTGAGTATAAGCTGTTTTGACTTTGTTGTCTTCTTCTTCTTTGTTGTCTTGATCTTCTGTTACATTAGAAGTAACTTTCCATGATCATTTTTTTGTGTTTCTTTGTCTTGTTCTTGTTGTTGTTGTGTGTTCATTTTTCCAGCCTATTTATTGACTTTCGAAATTATGATAAAGTTTTGTTCTGACAAATTCAGTTGATGGAAGCTTACACTATCCCCATTCCTAAATTTGTGAATTGCCTGAGGTTGGCCAAACATAATCACTCCCAATCCCTGATTGTTTTTTAAGTCTCCCAAACTATTCCCTCCTGAGATTACTAAGATTTTTCTATGGACTTATGCTTGTTATGCAAAGCAACTTACCTTGTCCAACTGTGAGATGCCTCTAACCTCTCCCACCTATAGCTTGGTGATTCTCTCTGCCTTCGTACTATACATAAACCCTGTTCCTATAACCCTCCTCAGGTGCCCCAGTCCTTCCTGTGTGGCACCCTAAGGTCCTACACACTTGCCTCAATTAAAGAACTTAATTTATCTATATTGGCTGTTTTCTCTTTGATTCAGGTTGGCAGGAATTCCTCAGGGGTGGAGGGGACACTGCCCCAAGTTTCAGGTTTTTCATATTTTTGTTTTGAAACCTAATCTGAATGTCTGTGCATTTTTGCTTCTTCCAAGGTGGCATGATCTTCTGAGAGGTGTGGTCACTGATATCCTTGCCTGTGCTATGGTCTGTGAGTGACCACAAGCACTCTTTTCTGCCCTGGAAATGCGACCAAGGCACATTTGTGTGTAACAGGGTTCCCCTGCACCCACAAACATTAGTGTGTTAGTGTTCCTCCTTGCCCTAGGACTGTGACTCGGATCTGCACACAAGCAATGCAGCAGAGTCCTGAACCTAGCAAAAGATTCTCTGTAACCTCTTTTTGACCAGGTATCTGGCCCTCTTAGCCATATGTGGGCTGAGAGCTCTGGATGCTCCCTCTAGCCTCCCCCAGGGTCTGCTATTTGCTTGCCAAGGCACAGACTGTGCTGAAGTGAGCTTCATTCTCACCCAAGTGAGCCAGACTTTTCCTGATGGCCTTCTAAGTTGTCTTAGGCTGGGAAATTGTTTTAACCTGACCTTTTGTTGGTTCTGCAGCTGCATGATGCCTTTTGAGGTATATTTTAAAGATATTTGGAGGGGAATTTGGGATAACTCAGGTGAGTCCCTTACTTTACAATGCCATCCTGACTCCACTTCTCTAAGAAACTCTTATAGCTGTCTAGCAATGGAATTGGAGGCCTGAAGGAGGGTTCTCAAGACTATCTAATAAGACAGTTAATATTCACATTTGGGAGTTTTTTGGAGAGAGAATACCTTCATTAATTAGGAATTTGGACTGGATTTTTTCTGTGTTACCTCCTAACTCTAAGAAGCTGTGATTCTATAATTTGAAATATTAATTCTTTTTTGGGGGGTGGGTGGTGTGGGGCCAGATCCAATGCCCAAAAGAAGAACAGCTAATGTGTACCCTCAAGTATGTAGCCCACTGTGGTTCTGATGGCAATGTTTATAGCAATAAATGTGAATTCTGCAACGTTTTTGTGTAAGTACTGAAAATATGTCTTGATGGGAATAATACTCCTTTTCCCCAGAAATGGGACTCCAGCTAGTGCATGATCCTCTGATG
Organism: Pseudochirops corinnae; assembly: GCA_028646515.1. Lineage (NCBI taxonomy): Eukaryota > Metazoa > Chordata > Mammalia > Diprotodontia > Pseudocheiridae > Pseudochirops > Pseudochirops corinnae. The sequence continues at coordinate 13,160 of JAQQSV010006858.1, forward strand.
TCAGAGAATGTCTCCGTGGGTCAAAGAATGGAGTATCTCCTGCTTGTTCCCTCAAGTTTTCAAAGTAAGACTTCTAATCCATTCCTTCCCTATTTGTGATATTAGGCATAAGTTTTTTTCAGTAGTCAGAAAATTTGACTTCATCCAAATAGAGTAATAGAAGATATATTGGGACCTTGTCAAAAAACACCCCTTCCCTGTGACTAGATCATAACTCTGTCCAAGCTAATGCAGAAAATTCTGACCAGAAACAGTGTTCTATGTACCGACCAAATAATTTCATTAATAACTTAAGCACTCAGGGGCGGAGCCAAGATGGCGGCGTAGGATCAGCAACATATCGCAGCTCTCACATAGCCACCCCAAAATACCCATGAAATATGACTCTAAACTAATCCTAGAACTCCAAAACGCACACAAATATACTTTCTGCTAAAGTCAGCTCGGCTACGAGCAACCATATCAGCACTGTGAACCGAAACCAGCCTGGCTTGAAGTCCTGGCTGAGCCCTGGGGGCGGCTGGACGGGAGGAGCCTTGGAGCCTCAGATTAGCGGCAGATGTGAGCAGCATTCAGAACTAGGTCAGAGGGACTTGCGAAATCGGGGGAGAAAAGTGGTCCGGCCAAAAGGCCTCCAGGGCAGGAAAGCGAAAGGCAGAGGTTTTGCACCCACCTCCACATTGCAGCTTCAGCGCCCACAGCCTGCAGACAGCAGGGGGACTAAGAGATCATTCAGAGGCCAAGTGCTCTCGCGTTGAGCAGCCTGGATCCAGATCGCGGTCTTGGGCCTCGGTCCTGGAGTCTTCATTATCCAGTGAGCCAGAAGTAAGTAGGAAAGGGACCCAGTACCTTCCTGAGAGCTACGGCAGCCAGGAGGACCCCAGCGATTTGGGACAGAGCTTTCCCTTCTGGAAGCAGAGCCCCACAGAGATTTTAAAAAAAAATCATGGACTGACCAACCATGAGTAAGAATAAGCATAAGAAGCAAAATAAGAACAGCACCCAAATGCTA
>JAQQSV010006859.1:0-14171 GCA_028646515.1 Pseudochirops corinnae
GCAGCCACTGCCTCTGACGCCGCTTCCAGTCCGCACCGCACGGAGATTAGCTTGGCTCCGGCGTTCTCTTGCTCCACCCCTTCCTGCTACATCAGCAAGCTCAAGGGGCGTGGAAGATCTTCAAATCCTAGTATCGTTACAGAATCCCAGACCAAAGGGTAGCCTACAGTTTTTTCATTTTGAATCAGTAGAGCTTTACAGGTGGCTGATAGTGGCTGAGGCCAGCAGCAGTTTCCTGTAATTTCAAGCGGGGGAAAGCACAGATATATATTACTCACAGGTGACAAAGGGCCTGAAAATGGTTTTGTTACATTTCAATGATCTTAAAGAAAGAATGGAAAGGGAAGTGAATAAACTCACAGTTAAATTAAAGGACTGAATACAAAAATACATATATCCACTCTTTTTGTGGTGGTCAAGAACTGGAAATTGAGAGGACGCGTATCAGTCGGGGAATGGTTGAACAAGCTGTGATGTATAACTGTAAACATCATACACAGTAACAATCACAGTGTGTGATGATTGACATTGATAGACTTAGCCCTTCTCAGCAATGCAAGGTCCTAAAACAATTCCAAAGAATTCATGATGGAAAATGCCATCCACATCCAGAGAAAGAATTATGGAGTTTGAATGCAGAGCAAAGCAGACTATTTTCTTTTTTTGTTTGTTTTGATTTTTTTTTCCTTTCTCATGTTTCCTCCCATTCATTCTAATTCTTCTATAAAACATTATTAATGTGAAATATGTTTAATAGGAATGTATACGTAGAGCCTATGTCAGACTGCATGCCATGGGGAGGAGGGGCAAAAAAAATTTAAAATTTATTGGAGTGAATGTTGAAAACTAAAAATAAATAAATTTTAAAAAATAAAATAAAATAAAGGACTTGAGCAAAATCTTTTATGCTTCAGCCAAACAATAAAAGACAGAACTAGAAATCATTTTGGACATGACGAGCAAAAATAAACATAAAGAGATAAACAAGGAATATACACTTTGCTGAAAGGTGACAATGAAATAATATCAACACTAAATATATATGGCATACTTTTTAAACACAATAAACATGAAATGAGTGACAGGGCAAAACACACTAATATTATAACAGTAGGGATCATCAATTTATCCCTTTCAGATCAAAGTAAAGAACAAAGTAATAGGTCTGAATGGAAATTATAGTCTTCAATACAATAAAAATTCATATTCAGGGATATTAAAGAAATTATTAATAATTAATAAGACTAAGTAACTTAATCCTAAAGTTGAGTGAGTCAAATAACAAATCATAGAAACAATCAGTCATTTCATTAAAGATGACAACATTGAGATAATAACAGACTAATATTTGGGGAATCCTCAGGAAAAATTTATATCTCTAAAGACTCTCATATAAAAGAGAGAAATGACAGATCAATGAATTAGATAGACTATTTAAATAGAGGCCATTGGTTATTGTAATTTTTTAAAGAAAGAAGTAAACAAATTTACTAGTATCAAAAAGGAAATGAGTAGATTCACAACAAATGAAATAAAAGAAATTATTAGAAACCATTTCATCAAATTATTTGCAGGTAAAACTGACAAACTAAGTAAAATAAACTACAAAATGTACAGAAGAAGAAAAGATGACTTAAATATGCTAATCTTTAAAAAATAAAAAGAAATAGAGCAACCTCCAAATTAGCCTTCAAATGGGTGGGGGAGAGGTGAGAAAAACCTTTAGAGGGATCAGCTGGATTTGCCAAAGAATTCTATCAAATATTTAAGAACACTTAATTTTACTTCCTCAGAAGGTGCTTGAAAAAAAAGAAAAAGAAGTCCAACAAAATTCATCTTACGATACAAATATGGTTCTGAATATAAAAAATCAGAGACAAAATTTAGTCTTTTGAGGAAAAGAGAAATAAAATAGGCCAATATCTCTAACAAACATAGATGCAAAAATTGTAAATAAAAATTTAGCAAAGACAATAGCAATATATAACATACAGTATACATTATAATCTGAATGCTTTCATATCTAGAATTCAGGGCTGGATCAATATTATTAAAACTATAAACATAACTGGCCATAATAATAACAAAAACAACAAAAATCACACAACTGTATCATAGATGAGTAACGAAAACAAAAAAATTTTAATTAAGGGTAAATCAAGAATTTCCATTCCATTATTTCCATTTTTATTTAATATAGTTTTAAAATGCTAGCTTGAACAAAGCAATAAAAAGAAATTAAGGTAATAAAGAAAAGATAAAAAGAAAAAAATCACTTTTTACAGATGACATGATAGCTTACTTAACCCTAGAAAGTCAACCAAAAAATTAGCTAAAATATGTAACAACTTGAGCAAAGTTGTAGGATATAAAATAATGCATACAAAGCATCCGCATTTCTACATATTACCCCAAAAAAATCTAGTAGGAAGAGATGGAAAATTGACTATGTAAAATATATAGTCCAATATGAGTCCACCTCATAATATGCAAAGTTAACAAAATGGGAAAATAGCAAATGCTGGAGAGGTTATGGAGAAACAGATGCCTTAATGTACTTTCTGGTGGAATTGTAAACTGTCACAGATATTCTAGAAAGCAATTTTCAAGTTTCCACAAAAAGTTATTAATCTCTACATAACTTTCAACCCACTATTACCAAAGATATGCTCCAAGGAGATAATGGTATAACAAAAAAAAATGTACAAAAAATTTATATTAGTTATTTTTGTGATGGCAAAGAAGAGGAAACTGATGTGGTACTCATCAATTGGAGAAAATAGCTAAACAAGCTATGCTGTAGAAATATGATGGAAAACAGTAAATTATGAAAAAATGATGAAGGGAACAGTTTTGGAGAATCTTGGGAAGATCTGTATGAACTGATGTGGAATGAATAAGAAGCAAGAGAAAAAATTTATAGTAACAACATAATTAAAAAGACTTTTTAACTGATAAGAAAATAACCAACTACCACTGCTGAGGACTCTTGATGAAAAGTATTACCCTACTTCCTGGAAGAGAGGTCATGGACTCAGCAAACTGAAAATTATAAATATGTAATTATTTTTAAAAATTGGGAGTGTGGGTGGCTAGATGGCACAGTGAATAGAGTACCAGCCCTGGAGTCAAGTGGACCTGAGTTCAAATATGGCCTCAGACACTTAGCACTTACTAGCTGTGTGACCTTGGGCAAGTCACTTAACCCCAGTTGCTCTGCCTTCCCCCTTCCAAAAAGCAAAAACAAAATTAAATTTAAAAATAAAAATAAAACTTGAGAGTGTCTATAAAATCTCAGTGGGAATGACAGATACTCACTTTCACTGAAATTTATGAAGCAACTGTCTATTTAGAATATCCTTTATCTTTACATAGCACCCTGTAGTCCTCTTAAGTTTTTACATTCTTATACTTTCTACCTGAGTTCTCACACATTTATCAGGAATAGTGACAGAGGAGGGAAACTCCAATTTTAAGATATGTGGTACATCTTTTTAGGCTATTTATATTAATAATTTTCCCAATCTTTCTGATAATATGGCAAACAAGAAAACATAAGATGGTTTGGGATTATTTGAAAAAATGGCTCCAAAACTTGCTTAAGTCTTAAATTGAACATAATAAGCATTTCGTTGATATTCCTCCCCAAGCCTTCCTTATTTCAATCCACGACATAAAATCAAGATAATAGTAACTACAACTGCTTTACATATTTCATGAGGTTGATTTCAGCATCAAAAGAGTTTGTGAGTTTGAGAAAGTCACAGCCTATATAGACCTCAAATTTCTCATCAGTAAAATGAAAGGGACTGGTCTCTGAGATTCCTTCCATATTTAGGATTATAAGCCTATATTTGAATGTTTATGTATAATTTTACATATGTTTACAAATACTATTATTATTATAATTAAAGCTAATGTTGGAGGGGGTAGTAATATATCAAGCACATTAATATATAGGTTTACAAAATCATCCCTAATCTCTCACCTAGCAGTCCCACTTTTGGACACAGTCCTAAAGACGTAAATGACAGTACAACTCCAGCTAATATAGATCCTCTCTCAGAGACTTTGTAAACCTTTATTGTACTCAAGGTAGAGGATATAAAATCTTGGGAATATCAGTTAATTATCATATTTCAAAGAAAGTCTGGAAGAAATTGCATGGCTTCATTACTGTCATTACAGAAAGAATATTTTTCTGAAAAACCAAGTTAAGTGACATGGGCAAGAAAATGTTTGTAAGAGATTTCTTTGATGGAGTTTATGTGAGGCTTTGAGAAAGGAATAACACAATTTATTTCCTGAGGAAATAAGGTTAACTATTATCTTCAAAAGAGTCTAAAGAGACATTCTAAGAGAAATGAACTTAACGCTTATTCCATGGAGAAGACATCATAAGGAGAATTCCCAAGATACTTAAACCACCAGTATGAGAGGACTAACTGGTGGGATTGTGGATCCAAGTTTTTCAGGGGTAAAAGTTTCAAACAAGTCAGAGGCTGACAGTTTTCATAATCGAAACATTCATTTAGGTTTTCGTATTATCTGTCATTATTAATAAGATGTACAGTCAGTAGTATGGATATCTGTCCAAGCAAGGATGATATGGAGCCAATTTGATTGAACTCATTCACAATAGTTAATTGTTCAGTTTACAGTGTTAGCATTTACATCTCAGCAATCAGCTAACGTAAAAAAAAAAAATCAAGGTTTGATTTATTCTTTCGTTGATGTTTTAAGCTTAAGAAAGTGATGGAGACTATCAGTACCGCAGATTAAATTTAAAAGTATGTTATGCGCACATTTTCTTTTTGGAGAAATGGTTGTTAAACATTTCCTAGTACACCACTGTGTATAATCCTATGAGATCAAAGTTTGAAACTAAGAAGAGAAAACTTATGGGAAAAGAAGTTTAAGTGCCTCTAGTTAATATAAACCTGAAAGGAGGGGGAGAAGGGAGAAGCTAGTAAGTTAATTAAAGATTTTGCATTTTAACAACTTATGAGAAAATTTCAAAGAAAAGCCTTGACTGACTTTGAATCCAGTGGGAGACATAATTAGCATAGTGATGTGTCAGTAGTTTGTCTTTGAGAACACCTAGGAGCTGTTAACAATCCCTCTTCACTTATCACCTGTGGGGTTGCTAAGTGCACATGTACCAAAAGGCCTTGCTTCAATAGAGAGAAAGATCTCCAATTTTTTTTTTAATCCTGGAATATATTTTTTTAATGGTAGGAGAAAATAAAAACTAGAAGCAAAAAAAGTGCTCATTGATCAGGAAATGGTTGAACAAATTGTGGTATACAAACCTGATGCTGTATCACTGAATCCTAAGAAATTATGGATATGGGGAATTGAGAGAAACATGGGAAAACTGAACTGATGTAAAATGAAGCAGAACCCATAGAACATTATATAATACCTATACAGTAAAGTGTCAATGAAAACATGGGATCATAGATTTTTAAATGGAAGGCCCTTATATGAAATTCAATCTAAGCCCCTATTTAAAGCTGAAGAAACTGAGACCTCAGGGGGTTAAAGGACTTGCCTGCAGTCACCAAGAAAATAAGTCTCTGAGGTAGGAGTGGAACTGAGGTCTTCCAGACTCCAAGTTGAATTCTCTTTCCTCTTGAACAGGAGATGTAATATTATTGATTAAAGAAACTCTTTGATGAGGAAACTTCCCCTACCAATGCAACTGATACTTAGAGTCTTGGAGAGCTGCTTACAACACAGGAAATTAAACGACTTACATGGGCTCTCATGGATGGCACCTATCCGAAGTAGGACTTGAACTCAGAGCTTCCTGTCTTCCAAACTTGCTCACACTAACCTATGCTACCTCTCCAGGCAGCTGATGATAAAACATTTCTCTCTTCTCAGGGGAAAGGTGGTGGACTGAGGATGCAGATTGTTACAAATTATCAGATACCAGCTTTACCATTTTGTTTAAAACTTAACTGGTTTTCTTTGTAATAACAGAAAGTTGCGCATGAGAGGGAAGGCTCCCCGCAGAGCCCCGTCAAATCTACGCCCCTAGAGACGCAGTGGCTGCCGCGCTCCGCCTGTCCAGGGCGGTGAGGCCGTGTCCATCCTGCTTAGGGCTGGGGAACGTTCGCCGAAGGCCAGACTCTCCCTGCTGCCCCCGCCCCAGGCAGGCCAGGAGGCGGCCTGGCCTCGTGCTGAGACCGCGGAAGAAGCGTGCCCTTGTGGTGGAGGGGTGGACGCAGGGGCTCGCGTGGCTGCGCAGCCTGCCCCAGCCGGGGGAGGGGGGGGGGAGGTTCGCCAGCGTGGTGTCGAGGGGAAGATAGGGGCAAGAGGGAGGTGGCAGACCCGCCGACACCCGCCCCATCTCCCCGATCCCCGCGCAAACCGGCCTACCTGCGCCTCCTGGGAGCCGGTCCCTCCTCTCAGGCCCAGCCGCTTCGCGCCCAATGGCGCCTCCTAAGCCGCATGAACTTCCGGCTCTACCACCCTGGGCCCTCTTCTCTGACTGGCCTGCTGGCCTCCCTGGCCCGGAGCCAGCTGCGCGTTGTGCTCTCGGCCACCTATTTCTTGGAGCTCTTTGTCCTGGAGGCCACGGCCCTAGACCCGGCCCAGCGTGTGACCCTCGAAGTGGGTCTCTAAAGCCGAGTGGAGCGGCCCGTGGAGCCCCACGCTGGGCCAGTGGAGCTGGGCCTCCGCCTTTCTCTACTCCCGCCCCCAGGTGCCGTGTCAGGCCCTGCACAGCCTCCCTCGCACCTCCCAGAACCGGGTAACAGGGTATAGAAGGGGTGGGGGGGTCTTGTGAAAAATTCTCTCTCTGTGCACTGTTACCTTATTATGTTGGTTTTTTAAAAGGCCTTGATAAAACTTTTTAAAATATTATTATCTAAATTTTCAAGAATATCACCATAATGAACGTGGAACATATGCTTAGAAAACCATCTTGATTTCTGGGATTACTCTTCCTACATAACATTTATTCCACCGAGTTCATAAACAGATGTGTGAGAAACAGGGTTTGAGGCACCTGGTGGGGTGAGAGGGTTAGCCCAGGGAGAGCTGCTGAAGCCCACTGCTATCCTCATAGCAAACCAAGTGGTATCCTGCTCTCTTAGTAAAGACAGAGCTAAAGTGAGTGAAGGAAGGGTAGGATTCTTGCAAGAAGGGGGCATGTGGTACCTGTAGGTAAACTTACACACATGCAGTATACAGAAGCAAAACTGAACCTTTTATGGGTTAGTCCTCCCTTCAGAACTGGGATTGGTCTGAGCTCTTCAGACTTAAAATCTTTGTAACCCACCATTGCATGTTGCTCCTTAACCTGTTTCCTCCTCCCAAACACAGGTCTGCATGGATTCCGTGTTCAGAAAATGAAAGGATAATCAATGCATGGGCACATAAATTAATATGCATGAAGGTTATTAGGCATGTACAGTAATTAGGAAACAGTGAGCTGGATAAACTCTCAAATTTGTACTTTTCAAGGTTTCAAGCCTTCTAGTTTCCTAGAAATAGGGGCCCTGACCATAATTCTTGCAAGGCAGACTGTGGGCATCTGCTAACATTGTACTCCTTAACAAACTCCTTATATGGCACTGTCTGTGGAAGCAGGACTTCATATACCGCTAGACTCTTAATCTCACAGATGTGACATGATGGCAAACGAATAGTCTTTTCACTTACCTTGAGCTGTGTTGTAAAGGTATCTGCAACTGCAAAAATCAAAACTTTCACCTCTAGGTAATGATGCTGGCTGCAGTATCAGCTTCTGCAACATCAGGATAACAGTGTGCTTACCTGACCTTTTGAAATTCCCAGTTTTGAAGTCTCCAATCCCTTCACCTAGACTAGAACAAAATAAATGCTAAGGCCTCAGCGAGGAGAAGGCCCCAAGATCTTTCATTTACAGCATTGTCTCTCATCAGATGCCATAAGTAAAGGAATAAACAAAATTCCCCTGGAACAAATGATGCAAAGAAACTAGACTTAAGCTGATACAAGATTTCTGAAGATGCCTCTAGTTGTGGCCTCACAGCTAATTAAAAATGCTCCCCTTAACTATGCGATTAGTAAACCAAAAACCAGTTATGGAATGTCAATGAATGTTCCACAGTTTCTCTCAGAACCAGGTTTCTCAGTCTGTATACCTAGAGAAATTGCATCAGTCAAGCAAGCTGACACTGAACACATAAACCATAGGCCCAATACAATTTGTATTGTATTTTATAGTTTTCTGTGGTGACATCCATAAGGGCAAGGATTTTGTCTTAGCCAGAGTTCATATCTCCTGCAGCGCTTAACAATATTTGCACACTGTAGGTGAAACTCAGTCATTTGCTAACTAAACAGTATTTGGCTTCTATATCCCTGGCCCTCAGTATTTTATACACTGTCTAGTCCTTTGATTAGAATTGTTTTACAAAGCATTTAATTTTCTTTCATCCAAGGGTTGTGTTTTCTGTTCTGATTAGTCTCTTGAGTTGTCTTAAGTCAATTTTTCAATCAAAAGTACTTGAAAGCACTGAATACATCTTCCTATAAAATCTCTTTGGCCTTTTGGAATCAGAGTTGTCTCATTTTAATCACAAATACATTTAGAATTGAGTTGCTCTTCTAAATATTTTATGTCATTTAATTTTCCATTCAGTTATTTCCATAGATTCAACCACAATTGAAATTGTTGTGCTTAATAAAAACTGAGTATAGAAACAGACAATGTAATGATGTTATTAAGATGAAAAATGTTATGTAAATGAGGAAAAACATGGCACCAAAAAATCGCTGGAAGTGGTCAGAAACTCTGGATCGCACAGTTTTATCTTGCATTGCTTATTTATAGCACCTACCTTATTTATTATTCACTTAATCTCACATTTATGTAACACTAGTTCCTTAAAAACTTTTCTCACAGTAGCCACATGAAAGTAGTGTGAATATAAATCTGATTTTATAGCGGTCGAAACTGAGGCTCAGAGTGCCTCATAGTCACACCTGAGGATGTGATACAGTCGTATCCTATTTAGTGACCTGGCCAATATCACACACAACTAGGAAAATGGCAACTAGTAGCAATGCATAGTGAAAAAATCTTTGTGTGTATTGTAGGGAGTGATGTTTTTAAGGTAATGCAATTTTTTTCCTTTTAATTCCTTAGTGTTTTGTTGCTTTTCAATTTCTGCTTTCAGTTTCAGTTGTTATTGTGTAGTTCCGAAGATAGTTTTATTACACTGTTCAGACATTTGGAGGCCTTGTTCCACCCCTTGCTATAATTGAGGTAGTTTTGTATAAGGGAATAATCAGTCTTTGGAATTAAGGTAGCTCTCTACTATTTACCATCTGTGTGATCTTGAGCAAATCATTTTTTTTTTCTGGGACATACTTTGCTAACCTGAAAAATAAGAGAGTTAGTTTAAGTGACCTTGACTATTTCTTATTGCTCTTAATTCTATGATAAACAATATAGCAATTATACCACTCTGTACTTTGCTTTGAAAAATTATACTTCTTGTTGTTTGACCTTTTCATCGTTCATTATGATTTCATAAAAATCAATTTGATCCCATGCACAAAGTTACATATGGAGAGCTCAAATACCTTTATATTCAATAAAGAAAAGTAAAAACAGCGACAAAATGTGTGATTTCACTGGTATAAAGAATTTCTGGGTCAGTATACTTTGTCTACCAATCCATTGTCAGCAACCCATCTCCAATTCATTACCTTAGAGTCACCTAGATCACTAAGAAGACTTGTACAAAGTCCCACTAACCATGTTAGAGTCCAGACTTGAAACCAGGTCTTTATAGCTTCAAGGTCAGCTCTCCATCCAGTATGCCACATGGCCTCTCAATAAAGGAGAAAGAAATAAGCGTTTTTACAGCACCTACTATGTTCCAGGTACTGTGTTAAATATTTTTTTTTTTTACAAATAGTATCTTATTTGATCATCTCAACAACTCTGTGAGGTAGGTGCTATAATTATCTCTTTTTTGCAGTTGAGGAAACTGAGGCAAACAGGTTTAAGTGACTTACTCAGAATCACAATACTAGAGTCTAAGGCTGAATTTACACTTGAATCATCCAACTCCATGCCCAACACCTTATCCGTTGTACCCCCTAGCTATTTCAAAATATAAAAAATAACATTGCTGGCTCTTTTTGTGGGGACAAAAAATTGGAAAACAAGGGGATGCCCATCCATTGGGGAGTGGCTGAACAAGTTGGGGTACATGAATGTAATGGAATATTATTGTGCTATAAGAAATGAGGAGCAGACAGACTTCATGATAACCTGGAGAGACTTATATAAACTGATGCTGAGAAGAGCAGAACCAGAAGAAATTTGTACACCATCACAGACACAACGTATGTGTGACGACTAACTTCAATAGACTGGGCTCCTCTCAGCAATACAAGGTTATAGGACAACTCCAAAAGACTCATGATTGAAGGAGATGTGGAGTCTGAGCACAGATTGAAACAAACTACTTGCTCTGTTTCTTCTTCTTGTTTTGTTTTTTTTCCTCTTTCCCATTGATCATGCCATCAGTTACAATCCTTCTTTACAACTGACTAATGATTAAGGGGAAGATATTTGTAGATCCTGTATCAGAGTGCATGCCGCCATGATGGCGGGGGGGGGAAGAGGGAGGAGGACAAAATCTGAAACTCAAGGGACTGTGGAACTGAATGTTGTAAACTAAAAGTAAATAAACCAATTTAATTTTTAAAAAATAACATTGTTAAATGATAAAAATAACATGTAATGATTTTAACTCCGGCTACATAGTAAGAAGAGACATGAATTAGAAGAAAGAAAGAAAACAATCACTTAGGAAGCATGTCCTATATGCCAAGTGATAAATTCTGGGAATACAAAATAAACCAAAACAAAGACAGTCTCTTCCCTTGAGGAGTTAAATGGATATTTAATGAATTAAAAGACATTCAAATATTTGTGCCAAAAAGACCAGAACTCAATGGAAAATTTGAGATATGAGATTCATGAGAAACATAAGGTAAACATTAAAGACCAATTATAAGGGACTCAATAAGTTAAACTGTTTACTTCTTAAATGAGAAAGTGCTATCTGTATTCTTAAGATTTTTATCATTACTCAGATAATTTGAAAGATCATACATTGACAAAAGCCTTAGGGTTGAGTTGAGTAAGATGGGATGATTCTCAGTAAAATTTGGTAGGGAGAGGTAAAATGAAGTAATTCTACAAATGAGATATGAATAAAACTGTTACAACAGAAACAGCTTGAGGGTGGAGGGCTAGTGGCATTGGAATCTTAAGTGATAACTGAGTTAAGGAGGGAAAAGCACTTAAATCTAGAAGGACGTAAAAGTCTTCTAAATTTATTTTTTGAAAGGATGGGGGGGGACAAGGGAGGCATGCTTAGAGGGATGTGTAGATTAAAAAATAAGAGGGAAAAGTAGTGATTAGTAGTAAATTTGTTATCTCTGTGGGGAGGAATAGGGTAAAAAGAGGAAGAGGACAAATAGTGAGAAAAATAGGATATAGAGAAATATACAACTTGTAATAACAATTTTGAATATGAATAGAATTAATTAAATCATTAATGATTAGAGAAATGCCCATTGAAACAATTTTGAAATATCGCCTTATCCTTACAGATTGGCTAAAAATGATAGATACCCTTCAATTGAGCAATGGCTAAATGAGTTGTGGTATACAATTGTGATGGAATACTACTATGATATAAGAAATAATGAGTTGTTTGGTCAGTTTTAGAAAAATGTGAAAAGACTTGCATGAAATAATAAAAAGTTACATGAGTAGTATCAAGAGAATGTTGTACCTAGTAAAAGAAATATTATCTTTAGAACAATGTTGAATGACTAATTCTGATAAATAGAAGTATGTATAGCAAGGTTTTTCACACATAAGTACATGGAGGGGCAGTGTATAGTTTAATTAAAGCCTTCTCTGGGTTGGGGTGGAGAGGGAAGCAGAAAAAAAATAAAAACTGCACAACACAGAACAACAGAAAACTTATAAAGAAGCATAGAAAAGCAAGGTATCTTTGAAAACAATGTGTAATATTTATTATGTATTGTGGTTTTTTTAAAATGAACAGTCTGAAATGGAAAATCATGGTTTCATAATTGTAGCATCAATGCAATATTCACAGCACCAACAGTCACAATAAATATACCTACATAGTGCTTGATCTCAAAATATAACAGACTCTGCATATAGAAGACAGAAGCAAAACATTTATTCAGATACCATAAAACCAAATCCAAAACCAGTAAGCCAAGTCCATCATAGTAGCAAAGAAGTTGAAAAGCTATAATTACACAGAGAGCCACAGCATCCCCTAGCCTTCCCACAAACCAACGCAAGACCAATATTTACTCACAAACCTATCTGTCTCCCTCTGAAGCACCCTCTCCTCCCAACCATCTAGCTTGCTCTACCTCCCAGCTTCCTGTGGACTGTGTTCCACCCTTCATCAAACTCTTCTCACCACAGACTCCCTGTAATTCCATTCAGCCTATTAGGAGCAAAGTATATTTTCAAAACAGTGAGGGTCTTCAAATTTCCTTAGGCTTATTAAGATACACAGAAGATCTTCAAATTACCATTATCATTACAATAATGAATCCTCTTTATGTTTTCTTGTATACATGGAAATGTTCCTATTTTATTTTGTTGTTTAATTGTATTTAAGTTCAAAATGAAAACACATTTAAAAAAAATTATTTAGAGTTGTAAAAGTTACCTGAATATGTTTTATGATTTTTATACATCAATTTTATTTTTTTATTCAGCAGAAATTCCCCTTATACCTCTTGCCTCCCTCTGATTCAGAAAGAAAGGAAACCAACACACAACCCTCATGTACAAAAATAATGAAGAACAACATTCTTGCCTTGTCCATGTCCAAAAAAAATTTTATGTCCCATTCTGCCTTCTAAGTCCTTCATCTCTTTTAGGAAAGGGTTAGCATATTTCATCATTTGTCTTCTGTAGTTCCTCCTTTAAGTAATTTAGGTAAGACAACTTCTCACCCACACCCACTCCCCAACCAGATCCTTCTTTGGTGTATAGATTTCTACTTGCATATCTCCTTCCCCCTAACCCTTCCTCATCCCCAACCCAGTGTATTCCTCTAACCTTCCCTTTCCGTGCTTTTAAGAACATTGATGTGCCAAAACTATTCCAAAATTTTCTCTCTAATAACTCTTTATATCCTTGATGATGATTGAAAGGAGACTTATGGCAGCTGGAGCCTTCAGGAAAGTGGATCAGCGGCAGCTGTGGCAGTTTCCAAAATTATCAAGCCATAAGAAACAAGGACAAAATGAAAGGTCAGTGGAACTCAGCTAAATTTGGGAGAGCAAAGTGGTCCATCTGAACTGCCTCCAGGACAAGGAAGCGGCAGAAGCAGCAGCCCTGTAGCCGCCTCCACATGGCTGCTTCAGAGCTCCCGGCCTGCAGACTGCAGGAGAGCCAAGCGATCATTCAGAGGCTAAGTACTCTTGCGTTGAGCAGGCTGGATATGGATTGTGGTCTTCAGTGGTGGACCTGGGGTATGCTTTCAGTGAGCCAAAGCTGGTGGGGGCTGCAAAAAAATGGTGGCCTCCCAATAGCTCCAGCGGCTGCAAAAACCCCAGCGATTTGGGACAGAACTTTGCCCTCTGGAAGCAGAGTTCCAAAGCGCTAAAAAGTCAAGTAATTGACTGGCAACAACATGAGCAGGCAAAGGAAGCAAAGTAAGAACAGCAAGTGAACTTTACATTCCTTCTTTGGGGACAAAAAGGATCAAAGCATGGAACAGGAGGAAGATAACACAGAACTCCCATACCAAAAGCTTCCAAGAAACATGAAGACTGTCTACAAGCCATAGAACAGCTTAAGAAGGAATTTGAAAACCAAATAAGAGAAGTGGAGGAAAAATTGGGAAGAGAGATGAGAATGATGCAAGAAAATCATAAAAAGAGAGTCAACAACATGACTGAAGGAAATAATACCTTAAAAAATAGATCAACTCAAATGGCAAAGGAGGCCCAAAAAGCCAATGAGGAGAAGAATGCCTTAAAATGTCAAATTTGCCAGATGGAAAAAGAATCTCAAAAGCTTTCTGAAGAGAATAATTCCTTCAGAATTAGAGTGGAGCAAATGGAAGCAAATGACTTTATGAGAA
>JAQQSV010006860.1:0-14171 GCA_028646515.1 Pseudochirops corinnae
GACTTTAGGGACACCCTGTATTTTTAATGAAAAGGTATAATAACCTAGAGGAAGAAAGCAAAACCATATGGGAATACGATGAAGTACATATCATTTCTTTCTTTTTTTCTGCTACTACAGTTGTCTGGAAGATACTTTCAGTGTGCCTAGAAAAAATGAGTTTATAGTCTTATTAGTTCTCTTTAACTGTAAAAAAATAAAACAGGCAGGAAGAAAGAAAGAAAGGAAGGAAGGAAGGAAGAAAGAAAGAGAGAGAGAAAGAAAGAGAGAAAGAAAGAAAGAAAGAGAGAAAGAAAGAAAGAAAGAAAGAAAGAAAGAAAGAAAGAAAGAAAGAAATTATTTTATCCATCTGTGCAATGGGCTACTGAAGTTTTAACATAAAACAATGATAATAGGACATCAACTGATCCCAGAACCATTTCTGGTTGAACTCTACTGAATGTGTGATGGGAAGAATAAGGATAACAACAACAATAATAATAGCCATTATTATTGTAATTATCATTGGTGAAGTGATTACAAGGTCAAATGCTTATATGTGAAGCTGACAAAATGATGCACATCTATATGGGGCAGACCATTAAGTTTTACTGCAGTGAAATACTTTTGTGTCTGTGAATTTCTAAATTGTCCCCAAAATACATTTATTAAATTTTTAGATTTACCACTTTGTAGAAAGTTTATTATTGTTTACATTATTTTTCATACCAGAATAATTTCAAAAGAATTCCACTCAATAAGTGCTATAAAATATTCCCAAATTGTTATTACCTTTATAAAAGAAAGTCTCAACTCAAGACCAGGATAAAAACTAAGAACTTTAAATTTATCTTAAAAATTAGATTGTAGACGTTGTGACTGCACACAACACAATCTTTATACCACATTTTTACTACTTTAAGTTGTTAAACAACAAAAAGAGGGGTAGGCATATCCTGTAAGATCTCATCAACTTTGGTACTCCATCTCATCACTACACTCTGTCTCTGTGAATGTGGGATGAAACCATCTCAACCATGCCCTTGTGTGGGAATGCCTAGCTTTTCAGCTTCCTTTTGTGTGTTATTTTTCCTCATTAGATTATAAACCAATTGGGGGCTGGGATTATCTTTCTTTTTTTTCTTATTTGTATCCCCAGAGCTAAGCACAATACATGGCACATAATAAATACTTAATAAATATTTATCAACTATTGACATATGTCTAAACAAATCATAAAGCACTAGGATGATGAGAGGGTATAGTAGAAAACATAGACCTAGTTCTATATAAAAATGTTCCTATAAAATACTACTATATTTGACCAGTATCAGAAAAATTATTATATAATTCCTTCTACTAATTTGAATAAAATATTAATACAATAATATTTGAGTCAGTTTGTGAGCTCCCCTTCTAGGGTAATTTAATTATAGGCTAACTAGTCAAAAATCATATATTGTTCCATGTCTTTTATTGTATCTAGCATTTCTTTGTTTTTCAAGGACTTCCATGTATAATAACTGACAACTGAAAATGTTTTAGAGATATATTTCTATGGCTTTAATTAATTATTTTAATGACTCAGATTAACCTACTCAAAATTGAATCATAGAGCAGATCCTGTTTATTAGCAAATTTTATTATTATACCATACTTTCAGGATATAAATAACATGCCAACAGAACACTTAAATGGACAGTCTCTTCTAGGTTGATTTTGATTTGTGACAAATTTACAATTTTCATGATCATTTTAATAACACAAAATACTATTCTATTTGATCAGTACCAGAATAATTATTGTACAGCTCACACTACTAATATTTAAAATATTAATAACAATATTTTAGCCATTATGCAATAAATTCAGGTTTCACTACACAGTGCTCCTGGACTTTGCCTTAATTTAGACATAAATTTATCTACGTCTGTTTGGCTAAACCGATTGTGCTCACACTCACATACACATATTCATTAGGATGAGAGCACTTCTTTTTTAATAATTAGCATTTAACACAGTGCCTGGAACATAACAGGTACTTAATTAATGCTTATTGATTGACATATATGTACTTCTTTGGTTTTTAAAAGTCCTTGAACTTGCTGCTAGATAATTTTTATATTTTGTTAAGTTAAACTTTTTTCTAAAAATATAATGGAACACAACTATATTCAGCTTAATTATAGTTATTATTAATGCATATGCAAGTTTATATGTATATACATATATATGTGCCTACATAAATATACATATCCTTCTGGACTTAAGAATCATCATTTCCAATAATGTGGTTGAACCCTTTAACAGTATAGTGCTTAATCCTTTTACAGCAATGTAGAATATCTTAAGGAGTTTCTATGAACAAATAGACAATTTGGAAGTGATATACAGACAGACATATTATGTGTGTATATCTTAATTTATTCAACAATCCTTCAGAAAGAGCAAGCTTGGCACAAAACATCATTAATCTATGATATTAATATATATGATTTAGGCATAATCCTTACCTTCATGAAGGTCATATTTTAAGAGATAAAGAAACATATGTAGCAAACATATACATTTATATATACACATGCATCTATGTCTGTCTTCATGGATATCTTGCCATCCCATTCCCTTTCCACATCTGAAATATCACCCTCTGGAGAATACCTCCAAAGACCATCTTTTCCTCCCTGGATGAATTAATCCACTCATCTTTGGAAAACCTCCCTGGAGATGAGCTACCATGACCAAAGAATGAATGAATGCAGACTCAACTAATATCCCCTGTCTAGCTTGTCCAAACTTTCCTTGATATCATCCACCTATATCACTTTTCCACTCATTATCATTTTTCCTGCCCTTGATATAGAACTGATAATCAAATGAACACTACCACTATTTCAAAAAAGGTTATGACCAACATTCCACTATAACTCCACCTACCATTTCTGTGACTCCTTAGACAAAAACTCCCTCTTCTGATCACAACTCCCATAAATTTGTTCTTATTAGAATATAAGCTCCTTGAGGACAAAAAATCTTCTCATTTTTGTACTTGCATCTTGAACACTTAGCACTTTTTATTCATTCATAAGTATGTAATACAATAAGTAGTCGGTAGCCATAATATAAATAAGTTGATAATTTGTATATTTATACTCTATTCTAGCATTCAAAAAGCACTTTCTTCACAGTAACCCTGTAAAATAGAAACCATAATGATATTGTGATTGGTGTATACTATATACCAGTTGAACAGAAATGGAAAAAGAATGAAAAATTTGGTAACAAATAATAAGGCTGGCCTGAAGGCATGAGACATTAATGATTGGGGATCTCTTCTATTCACATATCTGCTAGAGTTCTTTTCTTTTCACCAAAGCAGAACAAATGGGGAAGGGAAGGGAAATAAATCTTTATATAGTGTGCATGATGTGCCAGGCACTTTATTGAATGCTTTACATTTGACACAACAACCCTGCAAGGCAGGTGTTATCATTATCCACATTTTACAGTTAAGGAAACTGAGACAAAGAGAGGTTAAGTGCCTTGCCCAGACACTGACAACCAGTTAAGTGTAACAGACTGGATCAAACTCTAGTCTTCTTGACTTCATGTTCAGCACTCTATCCATTGAACAACTAATAATTTTTTGATTTGCCTTAACGTTGAATTCATCCAAATAAAGAGAACTCCTATTATAATCTGATTATTACACCCAAAAAAGTTTTTAAAAAGGAAACATTGCAGGAGTGAGCATGATAGACAACTTGGAGGAAAGTCGCCATTACTTCCTAGAATTATAATTCAAGGAGAAAAATACTTAGCATTCATAGTCTGACATGGAATCTAGACTTTAAGAGGAAAGATTTTGAAGAAAGGATCATAGATGGGATTCCACTGACTACTGTTCTAAAGGGTTAAAGTAAACCCCAGAGAAATGAGAAGTCCTCAAAATTAAATTCTTAAAGACACAGAGATAATTTTGAAGTGAGGAAAAAGAGATCAGTGAGAAACTGAGGGAAATCTCCAATGAACTTAGATTTTGCTACACATACACACATCTGTCTGTGTATATACATGTGCACACGGGAAGTAAAAAGAAATTATCAGGTAATAAATGGTGAATTCAATAGAAGGCACCTGAGTTGTGTTTGAAAGAAAGACCCCTTTCCACTTTGGGAGTTGAAAATGAGAACAATTCATTGTAAACACAGAGAAAAGTATGTGCAAATGAATGAAGTTGGGAGACAGAATGGAGTGTCTCATTTAGAGGAATGAGCTAGAATTTTAATTTGCCTGAAACATTGAATTTGTGAAGAGACTAGAAAGAAAAAAAGTCTGAAAAGGTAGGTTTGGAGTCATATTGTATGCAGCCTTAAATCCCAGCATAAGTAATTTGTATTTTATCATCAGTGTAAAGCCAAGCATGAGCAGCTTCCCAGAAGAATACTACTGTGAACAACTTTTCAAGGTTCTGATTACACAGTATAGTGAACACTCCATTTATTCAATAACAAATCAGAGCAAAACATTTACAGAAAATCAAAATACAGCATTCATCATGTCACAACTCAATGACTTACACTAAAATGGCCACATAGTTTTCACCACAGTGGTCACATAGTTTTGAACAAAGTACAATCATTTAGTCAATCAATCACTTAGTAACCCAATCATCCAATCATCCTTAAGGAAGCTTTTAAGGGACACAAAATACAAAAGTCAAAGTAATCCACCCCTCGGGTAGTTTCAATTGGATATTAGTTTCCAATCATAAACAAAGTATATTCATTTAGTCAATCACAAAATCCTTAATTCAAACACAAAGTACAAAAGTCAAAGTTCTCCACCCCTAGTTCACAGTAAATCATAATCTTCTCAGTCAGTACATAATCTTATCAATCAAGCAAAGTCTTCTTTTAGCTTGACTCAAGGCTGGTTCTCAGATTCCCTGGTTCCCCTTCCATGTTCCCAGCTCCTACCTGAATTTACCAAACTGTCACCTGGGTTCAAACACAGACAGCTACCAGCTCCTTGTCCAGTTCTCTATGCAATTCCTGATCCACACTGAAGCTCAGAGTGTCCATTACACCTTAAATCCTTCACAGTTTCTATTCCTGGGAAGGCAAGACTTAAGGAAGCTACAAACAGACATAGTACCAACACCACAGTCATGCTTTCTCTGGCAGCTCAAGATGGCCCTCAGAAGTCTTCAGCAGCTTGACTGGCCCTCAGGACATCCTCAGCAGCCTCAGAAGCTCAGTTGGCCCTCAGAAGAAGCTCTGCTACCACAAGTTCCCAAGAAATTCTGACTTTTCCAGCTGGGGTTTTTCCTTACATACAGTATTTCTCCTCCTTGTTCATCCCCTTCCTGTTACATCAGCAACAGAGGTTTCCTGTTCAGCCCCTTCCTGTTACACCAGCAACAGGGGTTCATACCTTCTCTTTCTTTAACAGGGGCTTAATTTTAAACTAGGGGCTAAGTACCTCCTACAAAGGGATCTTCAAATTTCATTACCATTACAATCAGATCATAGATTTAAATATAGAAGTGATCTTATCAACTATCTAGTTCAGTACCATTACTTTACAGATGAGATAACTAAAGGCCAGGGATGCTAAAAGATTTGCCCAAGATCAAACACATTATTAAGCAGAAGAGAAAGGGTTTGAACCCAGGTCATGAGAACCTATATCCAGTGTTATATCCATAAAAACCAGTGGAGATTTTTTTTTAAACAAGAGACTGAAATGGTTGGATCTCTGCCATAGTTAAGATTTTTTTTTCCAGTAATTAAGAGAATAAGATGCAGAAAGGAGAGGTTGGAAATTAAGTGGAGACTCACATAAGGGTTCAAAATAAAGGCTTGATTTAGAATAGTGGTTGTATTATTGGTGAGAATAGGATAAATGTGGACATAAAACCAACAAAACCTAGCAGCTAATTATATATAGAGCTGTGGGAGAGGAAAATTCAAGAATGACTTGGATATAACACTGGATGATAAAGACAATGGATGCACCCTAAGAAATAAGGGAAGCTTTGAGGAGGAATGAAGGAGTTCTTTTTGGAATGTTAAGTTTGAGATGTTTATAGATGTATGGAAGAAGTTATCAAACAGGAAACTTATGATGAAAGAGACCAAAAGTGAGGATTGTTGTTGAAGCAAGCTTCTGGTAGAGACATCAGGGATGTAGTGAGAGCCAATTGTTTGTAGAGGATGGAAGAGCAAAGAGTCAAGAATGACTAGAACTAATGAACTGATGATTACTAGTGTTCTTTATAAAAACATAAAAGTAAAGAAAGAGAATAGGTTGTGGGAGGAGAAAAAAAGATTTGTTTCTAAGGATCACATAGATCAGTGGTTCTCAACCTTCCTAATGCTGCAACCCTTTAATACTCGTATTGGGCATATCTGCATGTGGACAGACCCACCTGGAGATGGATAGAGGACCAGTGTCTTGGTTCCTAAAACCATCAGAAATATGTGTCTTTTGATGGTCTTAGGCAACCCCTGTGACCCCTGTGAAAGGGTTGTTCAACCCCCAAAAGGGGTTGTGACCCACAGGTTGAGAACCACTGATTCTAGATGGAAATATCCAGGGGACAAGTAGGGATAGAGATGATAATGAAAATCAAAGAACCTCTGACTGATTGGTGAGGAAAATACCTAACATGTTTAAGAGGAGGTAGTGGTCAAGAATGTCAATAGCTAAAGATAAATCAATTAGGATGAGAACTGGGAGTATGTTACAAAAATTAAGAATTGAGAAATGATTAGTTTCCTTGGAGATTGTGGGTGGTAGAGTTGGAAGTCTGATGGAAAAGATTTGAGAAGTGCATGTTAAGTGAGGAAGAGTAGGCAAAATGTGATGAGATCTGGTTTTTTTGCCCTAGGAATTTGGCACTAAAAAAGAGAAGAGATAAGAGAAGAGCTTAAAGTTTTGTTTTCTAAAGGATGGAGAAATCTGGTCATTTTTGTAGATAGTAGGGAAGGATTCAACATATAAAGAAAGACTGGGAATTATAAAAAAGAAAAGGATGATTGAAGGATCAAGCTCCTGGAGGAAATGGAAAGAATTATAAGATAAAGGGCAAGATAAAAGGCAAGATAAAGGAGTTGGCCTGGGTAAGGAGAAAGAAATGAGAAGGACATGACATTAAGGATATTTAAGGGTATATATGTATGTATTTAAGGATATGTATGGGTAGAAAACCATATCTGATGTAAGGCCTCTTTGTTCACTGTGAATTGTGAGACAAAATCCTCTCCCAAAAGAGAGGAAGAAAAAGGTAGTGTAGGTATATTAAAGAAAGGATAAGACTTGGAAGGGATTCTATGGGATGTGTTCAATCAGAAAAGGGTCAAAGGTTTAGTAATTAGCAGTGATGGTCCAGTTGAGGTCAGTTAACACAAACTGTATTGGACCCAATCAGCAAAGTTGCATGTCTTCCTCTAGCAAAGTTTGGTAGCTTGGGAAGAGGGGTTGAAAAGGTAGATAATGGGGATTTTCTAGATTGGGGTCAGCTGAATAAAACAAAAACATACATCAACTACAAAATCAGAAAAACAAGAAAAGTATAAAACTTTATTTTAAAAATCTGTATAGAGAGTCAGAAGGGGACAACACAAAAAATTATTTTTTTAAACAAATTTCTAATCAAATATACATTGTTTGGACTTTAAGATTTTTTTGAGAAATTTTCTTTATTTTGTTTTATTGTTTATATGTATTTTTATAAATATGCTTGTAATTTTTAAAAAGCAAGTAAAAATCTCAGATTACTGACTTGAGCAATATAGCATCTTAACAGCCCTCAGTTTAGCAAATTGCTCAGTTTAAATCTGAAGGACCTCTTATAGTAATTTTAGAGTGATGATATATTGGCTAAGTGTCATACCCTATAATCGGTAACATTTTAAGCATTTGATTATCTCTGATTCCCAGGATTAGCTCTTGCAAACATTCATTATGGAATGAAGCCTGTGCTATATATCTGCATTTCAAGAGGAAAGGGTGTCGTATGATTTAAAATGCCACTGACAATTGCTTGATTGATACTGGAAGAAGTCAAATCCTGATGAGAGTGAACTACTGCATGTATGAAGAGAATAATAACAAGGCAGATTCTCCCTGGAGAAACCTTGAAGAAACTGTTTTAAACTTTTAAAAACTATTATCAGGCTGCAAAAAAAAATGCCACACTAGAAAAAATATCTCAAAGCAAAACAGGGGGATTCCAATCAAAAGAGGAGGAGACATATTACAAGAGCAACAAGACAGAGTGAGCAAGCCTTTGAATTAGTCTCACAACTCACTTCAGACAAAACGCTGTGTACTGTGTGTCCCAGATCCTAACAGCCAAAGAAAATGGTAATGATCTTACAGAGACCCAGGGCAACTGACTAACCCTAAATCAGAAATTCGTTGCTTGGTTTGTGCCTGTGCTGTGAAACTAATCTAAGCATAGCTTGGCCATGACATTGAATATCCTGTAACAAGTAAAAGAAGGTAGAGCAAAACATGCAAAAAACATAAACAACAAAAATCTATATACCCAAAGTTCTATATGGCCCTTTTATTTGTTGTCATTCAGTTACGTCTGACAATTTGTGGTGTTTTCTTGGCAAAGATACTAGAATGGTTTGCCCTTTCTTTCTCCAGCTCATTGTACACATGAGGAAACTGAGGCAATCAGGGTTAAGTGACTTGCCCAGTATCATACAGTTAGTAAGTATCTGAGGAAAACTTGAATTCAGGTCTTCCTGATTCCTGGCCTAGGGCCTATTTCCACTATGCCACCTAGCTGTTCTACTTCTTTATTGTTTAGTTGTTTTTCAGTCATGACACCATTGGGGGTTTTTACACAACTAGAAAAAAACTTACATTGTGTTTCTATATCCACCTTGAAATATTTTCCTTTATTAACCAATCATTTAAAGTAGACAGAGAATTTTAAAGTGGGAAGGAAGCTTAGAGATAAGTAATCCAGTCTAAACCCTTTCAAATTTTATTCAAGGAAACAGAGCTCCAGAGAATGGAAATTACTTCCTTAAGGTGATATAGCCTGTAAGTAAGTCCCACAATTAAGACTAAATTCCAATTCTCCTGACTTCAATTTCACCCCAA
This sequence comes from Pseudochirops corinnae, assembly GCA_028646515.1. NCBI lineage: Eukaryota > Metazoa > Chordata > Mammalia > Diprotodontia > Pseudocheiridae > Pseudochirops > Pseudochirops corinnae. The sequence goes on from JAQQSV010006860.1 coordinate 9,109, forward strand.
ACTCTAAGAACCTGGAACATGGCATACCATGCTCTATATTCCACCCCACTGATTTTCATAACCTTCTTTTGCAAATATTAGCTAGCATTTCAGAACGTATCAGAAGTTATTCTTGTCAGTTGTGGAATAGAATGCTCTTGCTAATTTAAAGGAAAACTCTCATACCAAATGCTGACTGCTGTGCTCAGACTTTTGATTCTACTGTTTCTCATTTAAAAATAGAACATGACAAATATCACTAAAAATTGTTTTTTCACATCTCACATGATAGTGGAAAGAACCTCCCAACAGGTAGTCAAATACCAAAAACCAAATGAAGAAGTTTTGGGAGGCAGAAGCACCTGGTAAAGAGGGAATGAAACTTGAAGTCCAAAGAAGTCAATTTGAATCCTGATCCTTTCACTTATAGTCTATGTGGTTATGGGCAAATCATTCAGCAACTCTGGGTCTTAGTTTCCTTTCCTATAAAAATCAAGATAATAATGGTTCCACCATATAACTTACATGGTTGTTTTGAGAAGCATGCTTTGTAAGCTTTAAAGTGATATTCTAGTTCTCTGTTATTTATTTATTTTCCACTGGTAGCTTTTATTTCATTTTAAAATATATTTTGTTTACTCAATTATACATTAAAACAGTGTTAACATTTTTTTGAAGCTTACAGTTCCAAATTTTATCCCCACCCCAAGACAGTAAACAATCTGACATAGGTTATACTGTATAATCGTGTAAAACATTACCATATTATTCATTTTGAACGAGAAGATTTGAACAGAAAGAAAGAAAAATAGTAAGCTTTAGTCTGTATTCAGACAACAACAGTTCTTTCTCTGGAGATGGATAACATGTTTCCTCATGAGTCCTTTGGGATTGTCTTGTATCATTGTATTGCTAAGAGTAGCTAGATCATTCACAATTCATCATACAATGTTGCTTTTACTGTGTACAGTGTTCATCTGGTTCTGCTGAACTCACTTTGCATCACTTCATGTCTTTCCAGATTTTTCTGAAATCACCTTGTTGTCATTTCAATAATATTAAAGTGATATTTTAAAAGAATTAGAGAGAATGGGTTGGGGAGTGGGAGTGGGGAGGAAACTTCTGTCACCAGTTGCATAGTATTTGTTTAACCACAAGTTGGGGAATAAAAAAGAAGTTCATGATATTAAACATAAAAAAATAGAAGAAAGTTGATTGTAAACCCAAATTAGTTATCATTGTATCCAAGTTACCTTAATCAATTAGGAAATAAGCAAGTATTAAGCACCTACTATGTTCCAGGAAAGGTGTACTATTTCTAAAGGGAGAGAAAACAAGTATGTATATGTGTATATAAATATATTCATATGAATACGATTTATATATACACACACTTGCATATGGAATAAGTATAAATACAAAGTAATTAAATATGAGGTAATTTGAGAGGAAAGGAACTAGCGAGGAGAGGGGTAGTCAAGAAAGGCTTCATTTATAGAAGGTGGAGTTTGAGATGTGTCTTGGAAGAAAAAGATTATATGAGCTAAGGATGAATAGGGAACACATATATATGAGCCATCCATGGCAAAGTCTTGGAGAGATAGGATGTCATTTCCAAGGAAGTCAGTTCAGATTATCACAGAGTATTGTCAAAGGGAGAAAAATAAACAATGAAGCTAGAAAGAGAGGTTTGAGTCAGGCTTTGAAGGGCTTTTAAAAAATTTTTTCAAAAGCCTTTTTTAGCTTTTAAAAAGCTAAACAGATTTATATTTGATGCTAGAGATAATGGGGACCCCCTGGAATTTAGTGAGTAGGGGAATGACATAGGTGGATATGCACTTAAGGAAAATCACTTTCTATATCTATAGAGATATAACTTTAAAGACAGGTCTATCTACATAAGTGTATTTAATGGAAGAAAACACAAGCTTAGCAAATGTAATCTTAAATGTAAATGATATATGGCTGGCTAAAACCATCCTCCAAAGAAAGATAATGGAAGAATATAAAAAATAAACAAGTACATAAAATAAATAACACATCTAACAATTGATACAGTGGGGGGCAGGGAAGGGATGGTATGAAATCTATAATACTTCCAGCTACTCTAAAATAAATAAAAGTACAAGTGGTAATCAAATTTCTAGTTGAGAGAACTATAAAAATTAAATATGGAGTAACAACCCCCCAGGATGCTGCATTATGCATAAAAGTACCAGATGGTAGAAAAAATAATAACATAAACTATATGCACCAATTGACATAATTTCTATAATCAACTGCAAAAAAAGAAACACCATAGCAATAATAATAAGAGATGTTAATATTCTTCTCTTAGAGGTAGACAAATTCAACAGAAAGGAAAAATTAGAAAAAAAATGTACTTGACCAGGGTCACACAGCTAGTATCTGAGGCCACATTTGAAATCAAGTTTTTTTGACTCCAGACCCAGTGCTCTATCCACTGTACCTGCCAGCTCATTAAGATTGTAAAATTTGTATAAATGCAGAAGGATTTTTTAGGAAGAAAACAAAAGATTGAAAAAGTAGTGCTCTTTTGGTCTATGTATATTAAGTGATACTACTTCATAAATTAATTTATGTATTTAACATGATACCAATTACAATACCAAGGAGATTTTTAATAAACTTGACAAAGAAATAATATAATTTATTTGATGAGCATGTGATCTCTAATCACAAGAGAGATGGTGAGAAAAATTATAACTGAAAGGGGACTATCAGATCTTAAACTATATGTTATAAAGCAGTATTTGTTAAAAATAATTGGTAGCGATTTAGAAAAAAAATCAATGAAACAACCTACATAGGCAAGTAAACAAGCAATCAATACAAGAGCATGGTGTTTGATAGGCCATATAGTATGAATTATTGGGAAAAAGACTCTCTTTTTTTATAAGTAATTCTGAAAATGCCAGAAAGTTATTTGACCAAAATTATGTTTACACAAATATATTATATATCACTATAAACTTAGAATAGATATGACCTGTACTTTTAAAAGGCCACATCATTTTTTGAAATTAGAAGAGAATAAGACAGGGCACCTTTCCTAACTATTGATGGGGTGGGGAGGAAGGAAGGGAAAGACTTCTTAACCAAACTTGAGAAAGAGAAGACAGTATCATAAAATAAAGTTCCAGAATTGGAAGGAACCTCAGAGGTCATCTAGTTCAATTAGCTCATTTACACATAGGGAAACTGAGACTGAAGGAGGTTAAGTAAAGACTTTGCCCAAAATCAAATAGGCAGTGAACATCAAAAGCAGGAATTGAACCTAGGTAACAAAAGATAAAATAGAAAATTTCTATTACACAAAATTATAAAGCTTTTACATGGATAGCATCAACAAAAGTAGGATAAAGAAACTTTATTGTACAAAAATATTGGTATCAAATATCACCAATAAAAAGCTTAATGTCCAACAATATAGAGAATTAACACAAGTATACAAAACCAAGACACATTCTCTAATATAATCCATGCATTATCGAAGGACACAAGCAGTTTTCAAAAGGATTGCAAATTATAAACAATCATTAGAAAACATGCTTTATATCACTAACAGTAAAGGAAATACAAACAAAACTGCAATTTTACCTCTTTTCTCAGAAATTGGTGAATGTGACAAAAATGAGAATGGTTAATATTGGAGGAGCTTTGAGAAGATCAGCTAAAAAACAAAAACAAACATCAACAACAAAAATTTTTGTCGTAGTGGTGGGATGTGATCCAATAATTCTGATTTCAATTTCCAGTTAAACAAGAAAATTGAATAAATTCATGCCTTTTGAAAAAGTGAAGCCACTACTGAGTATATACCTCACAGAAGTTGAAGACATAAATTCAGGTCTAGTATATATACAAATGGAAGAGCACTTCATGGTAACAAAAAACTGGAAACAAAGTGGTTGAAGACCAGTCAGTTAAAAGGGTATATGGGGCAGAGTCAAGATGGAGGCATAGAAGCAGGAACACTCCATGGACTCCCCCAATAACCACCTCAAATACCTATAAAATATGACTCTAAACACATTTTAGAGCTACAGAACCGACAAAGTGATGGAGAGAAACAAATCTCCTGCTGAAGGCTACCTGGCAGGCCAGGAGGAAGGGTCCATCACAGCATGCTGGGAGCAGAGCCCAGCCCCATGTGAGCCTTTGGTTTTAGCCCCAGGGTGGCTCTAACCAGCCCAGCAACTATAGTGGTTTCTAGAATTATCAGTCCATGCCAAAGACAAAGTAAAAGGCCAGTGGAACTCTGCTGGATCTGGGGTGGAAGGAGTGAGGTCCAGCCTCTAAGCCCAGAGAGAGAAGTGGTGGAAGAGGCTGTCTTCCAGCTGCCTCCACATAGCTGCTTCAGAGCTCCTGGACTGTAGATCATAGGGGGACCAAGCCACCATTCAGACACTAAGCACTCTTGCCTTAGCCTGCCTGGATCTGGATAACGGTCTTGAGTGGTAGTCCTGAGGTGTGTGACCAGTGAGCCAAAGCTGGTGGAGGCTGTAGAGACAGTGCCCTCCTAATAGCTCTGGCATCTGCGAAAACTCCAACAATTTTGGACAAAGCTCTCCCTTCTGGAAGCAGAGTTCTACTGTGGCAAAGAGTCAAAAGTCAAGTAATTGAGTGCCAACATGAACAAGCAAAGGAAGCAAAGCAAGCACAGTCACCCAACTTGAGATTCCTTTTTTGGGGACAAAAAGTATCAAAGCATGGAATGGAAGGAAGACAACAAAGTCAGAATTCCTTCACCAAAACCTTCCAAGAAAAATATGAACTGCTTACAGGCCATGGAGGAGTTCAAAAAGGATTTTGAAAATCAAGTAAGAGAAGTGGAGGAAAAATTGGGCAGAGAAATGAGAATGATGCAAGAAAATCATGAAAAGAGAGTCAACAACCTGACTGAAGAAAATAACACCTTAAAAAATAGACTAACTCAAATGGCAAAAGAAGCCCAAAAAGCCAATGAGGAAAAGAATGCCTTAAAAAGTTGAAATTGCCAGATGGAAAAAGAATCTCAAAAGCTCACTGAAGAGAATAATTCCTTCAGAATTAGATTGGAG
>JAQQSV010006861.1:0-14171 GCA_028646515.1 Pseudochirops corinnae
ATCTTGCCACATAGAAGAGTAGGGGAAAGGGGGATGAAAGGTAGGATGATGGAGGGTAGGGCAGGGTGGGGGAGAGGACTGATGAAAGTTCACACTTCTGTAGAGGGATAGGGATGGGGACAGGGTGGAGAGTGGTTGGGGCGGGGCAGGATAGGAAGAAGGGACATTTAATCAGACTCTCACAGTGTGCTCACTGTGGAGAGGTTCTGCATAATTTCACATGTTCAGCCTGTATTTACTTGCTTGTCCTTCCAGTGGGGGTAGGTGGTGAGGGGGGAAGAGAAAGAATCTAGAATCTAAAGTTCTATAATCAAATGTTAAAAATATATATGTATATACAATTATTATTATTGTTATTATTAACTACACCCAACTGGAACTTGAGATACACAGGCACTGTGTTTGGGAAATCCATCCTCCCCTACTGAAAAGTTAGAGGGGTGAGGGAGGAAGACATAGGAGAGAATAGATTGGGGGAGGAGGGATACACTGGGATGGCTGTTTTGGGGTGGTGGGTGGGGGAAAGATGGGGAGAAAATGTGTAACTCAAAATTTCGTGGAAATGAATGATGTAAACTAAAATAAATTTTTAAAAAATGAAGATTATAGAAGAAAAGGTAGCGACTTGCCTGAACTTTTCCCCCCAAACCTTCCAAAAACTTTTAAATAAAGACTTAGAACAGATTCTGGGGTAGGAGAACCCACAAAAGGACGGTGTACATAGAGATAATAAAAATGGGAAAAGGACCCACATGTACAACAATATTTATAGTAGCTCTTTTTGTGATGGCCAAGAACTGGAAATCATAGGCAATACTTATCAATTAAGGAATGGCTAAACAATTTGTGGTATATGAATGTAATGGAATACTATTGTAGTATAAGAAATGATAAACAGGCAGACTTCAGAGAAACCTGGAAAGAATTACATGAACTGATGCTGAGAGCGGGGAGCAGAACCAGGAGAACATTGTACACAATAACAGCCACAGTGTATGAGGACTGATTTTGATAGACTGTAACCCCATGCACTAGCAGATTCCCAAAGGAATGCTACTGTGAACAGTTTTTAAGGTTCAGATTACCAGTATAGTGAACACTCCATTTATTCCATTACAAATCAAGGCAACCATTCACAACAAATCACAATATAATATTCACAACATTACATCTTAACACAGAAAATCACAACATAGTGTTCACAACAGCTTAACATTAGAATGGCCACATAGTTTTCACTACAGTGGCCACAATTTTTAGAACAAAGAACAAAAGAATAATCATCTGGTTTCCCTAAGGGGGGAGGGGAGAGGAACCTCATTACTTAATTATTCAATCAATTCACAATACAATAATCAATACTTAATCATTCAATCAATTCACAATAAAATAATCAATCTTCCACTCGTGGGGCAATTATAGATTAACTTAGTCACTTATTTAGCAATCAGTCTCTAAATACAATCATTAGAAAATTACACAAACCCTTCACCACTTGCTATCTAGTACACTTCAATATCCAAGGAAAGGCCTTTTCTTCATCTTGACTCTGGGTGGTCTCTCAGATTCCCTGGATCCCCTTCCATGGTCCCAGCTCCTACTTGAATCCACCAAACAGTCACCTGGATTCAGGGGCAGACAGTTGCCAAGTTCTCATCCAGTCCTCCAAGCAGTTCTTGGTACACGCTGAAGTTTACAGGGTCCAGCACATCTGAAACCCTTCACCACTTCCGTTGCCAGGAACTCAAGGATCCACCATACAAAGTCTTATCCTGGTCATGCTTCTTCAGTTCTCCAACAGTTCAGCTTGCCCTAGGACCCAGAAGTAATCTCAGCCTTCCAGACGGCCTTCCAGGCAGCAGCAGCAACACTGTCCTTCCAGGCAGCAACAGCCACTTCGGCCTTCACCAGATTCTGTGCTCAAAAAAACTCCAACTCAGCTTCAATCAGCTTCCAGATTCTGGGAGAGAAACTCTCTCTTTCTCTCTCTCTCAAGAAAACTCCAACTCAGTTCTTCAGTCCAGTAGCCCAGCTCCCAGATGTTGGAACAATTCTGCTTCTTCCACCAGGACCTACCAGGAGGAAGATTCCTGATTCTGTCTCTCTGTCTCTAGAACTTTTCTTATATACACACACTGGCCTCCTGTTTCAGCTAACCCACTCTTGCCAAGTCAGCAACAGGAGACAGAGTTCATGCCCTCTGTTCACACAGGAGATTGAGATCATACCTTCTGCCTCTTTCACACAAGAGGTGGAGCTCACACCTTCTGTATTTAGCCCTTTGTAACTAAGAGCTAAGTACTTGCTAAATTAACTACTGTTACATAGACTTAGCCCTTCATAGTAATACAAGGACCTAAAACAATTCCAAAGGACACATGATGGAAAACACCAGTTTCGTCCAGAGGAAGGACTATGGAATTGTAATGCAAAATGAAGTAGACTCTTTTCTTTTCTTTTTTGTTTTGTTTTATTTTGTTTTTTTCTTTCTCATGTTTTTTTTTTCCATTTATTGTAACTCTTCTATGCAACATGAGTAATGTGAAAATGTGTTTAATAGAAATGTATGTATAGGAGTGGCTAGGTGGTACAGTGAATAGAGCACCAGCCCTGGAGTCACTCAGATCTGAGTTCAAATCTGGCCTGAGACATACAACACACACACACACACACACACACACACACGCACACACACATGCACAAACCTAGCCATGTGACCTCGGGCAAGTCACTTAACCTCAATTGTCCTCCCTACCTTCTCCCCTCCAAAAAGCAAAAAAAAAAAATTTTAAGTTAAAAAAAAAGGAAATGTATGTGTAGAGCACATATCAGATTACAAGCTGTCTTGGAGAGGAAGAGGGAGTGAATGTTGAAAACTAAAAATAAATAATTTAATAAAAAAAGGATAGGGTAAAATAATTTTCCAGTCTAAGACAATTTAGCAGGTTGCCAAAAAAATCTGTGGCACTGGAATTAGCTGCACACAGTCTAGTGCAGCTGCACTCAAGCAAACCCTCAATAGGCCTTGAGGGTGCCTATATCAATGTCAACCAAGACAATATCCAGACCTCTTAGTTCATAGACAATAAAAAGGTCAGACAATTGGTTAGAAGTAGATTACAAGATTACCTTTGCTGGAACAGGGGGCAGGATTCTGTTTTCATTTTCAATATCAGGATCTGAATCACAGTCCTGGGTCACAGTCCCAGGGTAAGGAGCACTAGCACAGCAGAGCTTGCAACCACAGGGGACTTGGTACCCTAGTGACATTTCCAGGATAGAAAGAGTTCTTGTGGTTGCTCATAGACCAGAGCACAATACAGGAGACTAGGAAAAACATCTCACTAAATCAAATTACCTTGCAAAAATTGAAGACTTACAGATCCTCAGAACTAGCTCTGAAAATAGCAACACAAAAAACCCTAAAGCTTGAGACAGTGTCACCTCCACTGAGCCCCACTTTAGCATAGAGCTGGAAGTCAATAAATAAACTTGGGAAAATGAACAAACAGAAGAAAAAGACCCTGACTATAGAAAGTCACTATGGTGACAGGGAAGATCAAAATCCAAAATCAAAAGACAATAAAGTCAAAAGTAATACATCCATAGTCACAAAAAAGAACGCAAAAAGGATTTTACAAATAAAATAAGAAAGGTATAGGATAGAATAAGCTAAATGAGAATGATAGAAGAAAAATATGAAAGCGTAAATAGCTTGGTAAAGGAGGCACAACAAAATAACATTTAAAAAACAGAATAGGTACCACCTTACACATATTAGATTGGCTAATATGACAGAAAGGGAAAATGACAAGTGTTGGAAGGGAGATATTAATGCCTCTTGGTGAAATTGTATACTGATTCAACCATTCTGGAGAGTAATTTGGAACTATGCACAAAATGCTATACAATTATGCATACTTTTTGACCAAGCAAGATACCACTGATAGATTTGTATCAAAAAAAAAAGTTTAAAACATAGAGAAAAAGGACCTATGTGTACAAAAACATTTGTATCATCTTTTTTAGTCATAGCAAACAACTATAAATTGAGGTGTCTATTAATTTGGAAATGACTGAACAAGTTGCTGTATATCAGTGGTTCTCAACATGTGGGTCGCAACCCCTTTGGGGGTTGAATGACCCTTTCACAGGGGTCAGAGGGGTCACCTAAGACCATTGGAAAACACATATTTCCAATGGTCTTTGGAACCAAGATAACACTCTTCTATCCATCTCCAGGTGGGTCTGCCCAAATGCAGATACTCCCACATATGAGTATTAAAGGGTCACAGCATTAGGAATGTTGAGAACCACTGCTGTATATGATTGTGATGCTCTCAGAAAAACCTGGAAAGACTTACACAACAAAGTAAAATAAGCATAATGAGGAGACCCTACAGTAACAATACTATATGATCAACTGTGAATGACTTAGCTATTCTCAGCAATACAATGATCCAAGACAATACTTTTTAATTTCTTTAATTTAATTTAATTTTAGTTTAGCTTTCAACATTCACTTTTATAAGATTATGAATTCCATTTTTTTTCTTCCTCTCCCTCCCCAAGACACCAAGCAAACTGATATAGGCTATACATGTACAATAATACTAAACATATTTGCACATTCATCATGCTGTGAAAGAAGAATCAGAACAAAATGGAAAAAACACAAGAAAGAAAAAACAAATAGAAAATAGTATGCTTCAATCTGCATTCAGACACCATAGTTCTTTCTTTGGATGAGGATAGCATTTTTCATCATAAGTCTTTTGGAATTCTCTTAGATCATTGTATTGTTGAGAAGAGCTAAGTCTGTCAAAGCTGTTCATCACACAATGTTGCTGCTACTATATACTTTATTTTTCCTGTGTTTTTAAAACATTACTAAGATGAAAATATATTTGGCATAGCTGCACATGTAGAACCTATATTAAATTGCTTCTCCATGGGGGGGGAAGGGGTTGATGTGGAAAGGCAAGAGAATTTGAAATTCAAAAATTAAGAAAAGAATATTGTAATTTGTTTTTACGTGTAATTGAGGGGAAATAAAATATTAAATTTAAAGTGAATATTGGAATAAAATGGATAGATGGAAGTGTAAGGACTTTTGAGATATCAAAAAAATAGGGAATAAAGGTCATAAAATAATCAAATCAAACCTTCTGGAAAAAGATAGACTTAAAAATTATTTTTTTCATTGAACATTTGTACCTTTTTTTTCTTGTTTGACCGATTTTTCTTTTTAAGGAGTTATTTTCATTTTTTGAATTTTTAAATTTTTCCCCATTTGGTCAATTCCCCAATTCTATTTCCAAGACATTATTTTCTTTTGTATTTTTGTGACCCTTTTACCCTTTGATACAGCAATACCACTACTAGATCTGAATCCCAAAGATATAACAACACAGGAAAAAAGGACCACATATACAATATTATTTAGAGCAGCTCTTTTTGTGGTTGCAAAGAATTGGAAATTGAGGGGATACCCATCTATTGGGGGATGGCTGGACAAATTGTAGTATATGAATGTAACAGAATACTAATTGTTTTTCATAATCTTCTTAATTTTCTTTAATTCTTTTACCTATTTTTTTCTATTAACACTCTTATTTGATTTTGAAACTCATTCTTTATCTCTTCCAGGAATTCTTGTTTGGCTTTGTCCAATTTATCTTTTTTTTTTTTCTTTGAGGCTTTGCTTATAGTTGTTTTGACTTCATTGTCTTCTGCTGAGTTTGTGTCTTAATACTTCCCTTTCACCATAGCAGTTTTATATGATCAGGCTATTTTTTCTTATTGTTGTTTGCTCTTTTTTCCCCGTTACTGCACTGCTTAACTGAGAAACTTAAATTAATGTTGGGATCCATTCCTTACATGCAGTGGGGAGGATCCCTGTATCAACCTTCATGATTTTTAGCACTGCTATTTTCACCTCTAGTTATGGGAGTTTGAAAGTTTTTGGTGATCTGGGGAAAGATGTGGTAACAATTCTCCTGGTCTGCACTCTTTTCTTTACCCAAGAAGGGCCTCTGATCCATTGGAGCCTGAAGTGCTCCTCTCACTTGGAGTTTCCACTCTCTCTTGCCTGAAAATGCTCCTTCCTGTTCTTGAGCTCTTGACCCACACATGGTTATAAGTAATGGTGTTGCCAAAAGCTTCTGGCCCTGTATCCAGTGCTAACACAAAAGACTCCTATAATCTCTTTCTTTGCCAGGTCCTCTTACCGTCTCTGACTTAAGAACACCAGAAGCTGCTGCTATTTCAATTACCACTGCCTAGTCCCACCATTAGTGTTTCATCCATTTGGACTCTCATTCAGCCTCCTCTCCCATGTCCCAGGTCTTTCTTTCTGACCTCCTATGTTGTGCTGGGTTGGAAGAATTTCTTATTCTGACATTTTGCCAGCTCTGCCCTTCAGAATTCAATTTTAAGAATTACTTTAAAGATGTTGTAGAGAAACTTTGAGAGATCTCAGCTGAATACTTTCTCTACTCCATCATCTTTCCTCTGGAGCTACATTTACTTAATAGCTGTAAAAGTTTCATATTATTTTAAGTTTATACATGAATCCATTCAAGTTTCCTGTTGTTATAACATTGACTGTTACTAGGACCTTCAGTATAATGCTCTAGTCCTGAAAGCCAGCTTTGTGATAGTACCAAGAAGTCAAATCTTCTTGGAGACAACACAGTATTAACATAGCCTCCTGACACCACTTAGTCAATGACTTTTTGGCCTTCATCAGCACAAGGTTGTATGACTCCTACCCCAGTGACTCAGTTGTAGCAAATGAGCCAAATTAAATAAAGGAAAATCAGGCCATGTCTCTGGGATACACTTTCAAGCAACTGGCAGTCATCTGTATTCTGGGAACTTAAGCATCTCATCTAGTTCATAGAGGTAATTTATATACCCTTCAGCAGGATGATGCTAAAAAGCTCTGAGGAAACCAAGATGGCTATGTCTTTATTATATACTCATTTTGATAAATAATTCACTGGAATAATATCAGTAGGTGGCCAAAAGGGGACTACAAAAAACAACTCCAACATCTGGATTCATATATGAATTGCACCATTTTTCTTCCCTGCTTTTTCTCTTTCCTTGCCTAAATCTGTTTTCTTTGGCCTTATACTCCAAGAATTCTGGTTTTTTTCCAGTGGTTTCCTATTATATTCGTATCTATCATCCATATACATCCTGTTCTTTATATTAATATAATAGTATATAATATGTGCATTTGTGATAGAACATATAATATACATGAATATATGACAAAATATATACAGAAACATAAATATGTAATGATGTATAATCTTTTTGAGCCATTTAGAATATAAATTCAATTAAATATTACAAATATCTCCTAATGATACTAAACTAGGGGTTTAACAAGTCAACAAGTTCAGAGGAGAGAGCCATACCCCTTTCATTAAAATCCAGGCTCCCCTAGGACTGAACCCAAACAAAAGAATGCTGGAGATGAGGACTGGGTAGGAAGATCCCAAATCCCTTGGTGATCTAACAGTGGTTTACCAAGTCTAGGCTAGTAGGTTATATTTGGTTTCTTTACTCACTTTCTAATGATTCTTTTTTCCATTTTTGTGGCACCCCTATTTTCTTTGTCTAAACGCCTAAACTTGGGGTAAATATCCTTCTTCAAGTAGGGTGGAGTATAGTTCCAGATGATTCCTTGCACACAATAAACTTTATAAGGAAATAAATCAGCTAAAATAGAATTCTAATTTTGCTTCCATTAAGCAGGGAGACCTCTTCTCTTTTATCAAGTTTTAAGCTGCCTTGACTTTTACCAATCCCACTCCCACTCCTGCCGTAGTTGTACTCCCCTTCTTCAACATGGCTGGGTAAAATCAATATCCTTTGTCTTTTATGCACTGAGGATGAGTTTAGACTGAGTTGTTATTGTATTGGTATTGAGTAGAGGCTCCAGAGCCAGGGCCTGAAATGCAAGCATGTAAGCCTGCCTGTACTAGCAATTACATATAGTATGTGGGATGATCTAAATACACTAAGATTGAGTGGGTGCTTTAAATATTTAGGTTCTTTTATGCTATTTCATGAGGCTTTTACACTGTTTTGAGTCTCAGCTTCTTATCTTTTGGATTCAGTTTTGATTACTATGGATTTGATACTCATTTCATTTTTTTCCAAAGTTTTAAACTATGAGGTTATACAGAAAGCAATTATTTTTTACAATAATGTGACCAAGATAATTTATAACATTTTTCTTTTATGTTAAGATTCTTTAGTGTCTGCTCACTGACCAAGAATAAAGTCATTTTCCAAGAGAGTCCTTTTGCCCTGGATATATTTTATAGATGGCTATCCATGTTGACCTACTCAAGTCTCTTTTCTTAACATCATTTTGCCATGACTGAGAGTTGTGTTAGGGGTGAACCATTTTCCAAAATGTGGAGTTTCTTTTCTATCAATATACAAGTGTACTATGAAACATAACATTTGATTTATGTCTGCCTAAAAACCAGTGACCTGACCACTTGATCTTAAAAGCAGATAGCAAAGGGCATGGAAGGGGGGAATTTTCAGAGAAAGGATATAAGGGAAATATTTTCGACAAACATTTATGAAGTGTTTACTGTGTGCAAGGAACTGTACTAGCTACTGGGGATCCAAGGACAAAATAATAATCATTCCTTGTCCTCAAATGATTAAAAATAGATTAAAAATACAAATAAAATAATAGCTTTGAAGGTTACAAAGTCTTCTGTGTATGTTATTTCATTTATCTCCACAACAAATTGTAGTCTCTGCAATATAAATATTATTTTTATTCTCATTTTGCAGATGAGGAGACTGAGGTAAAATGACTTTAAAAAGTCACACAATTAATTTCACCCAGATTTTCTGGCTCCAAATGTGGTGTTTTTCTCCCTAAACCACAGAGAAGAGTAAACTTCTTTGTCTTTGTTTACTGAAACTACCACAAGGTTAAGCAGTTTTTAAGATAATTTTGAAGTAATATTCTATGCAGAATTAAACACCTGCTACCTGGTGAGGGTTTTTCCCCCTTCACTTGTTTTTGAGCTTTCTGATTAAAAATGAGTGGGTGGGAAAAGGATGAGAGGGGAAAGACTCATTAATATACAACTAGAAATCTCAATAAAATTTAACAATACTAAAGGAGTGGCACACCAGCATTCTGAAAGGTATGTTAAATGGTTTTCTCTAAATGACAGAGGTGTGTTATCTTATTACTATTGTCTTATTTGGTCATGGTGGTTATACGCTATAATACAAGTCACTTTTTAAAGAATCAGAATCTCAATTGCTTATGAAACAAATAGAAACTTCATTTGTATAGTAGCGTGATAAGCCTGGGGCACATTAGGTATCTCTAAAAAAAACTGTGGGGATGAAATGGTTATGAGGTTCAAGTAGTAGACAAGTTTAGCAGAAGACACTGATTATGTTTGATTGCTTTGTTCTATCAAATATGTTCCATCAATATTCAGAAGAAAAGAAAATTAAATTCAAGAAATATGAGGACCTAGAAAATGTTGGAAACAACTGGAAAGAGAATTAATGTGAAAGCATATAACCTGGCAATATGAATAGGCAATAGAATTAAAGTCTTTTTGGAAAAAAGACAAATAATACCTCAGAGACAAAAGGAAATAATTCAAAACAGATTTATTATTTCCTCAAGGAAGACACCTGGAAAGCAATGATGCCAAAAAAAAAGAAAAGAAAAGAAAAGGATGAAGGATGGAAATCATCAAATATAAGAATGGCATTCTGTGAAGTTTGGATTGCTGAGATCCTAGATAAGATTTTTAAAACCCCTAGTAGACAGGGCAAGTGCTTTTCTCAAGTCTAGGAAGCTCCCACTACATGCATACACCTTAAAATGCTATATGTGAAAGTCAAGGTGATGAAGAAGAAAGAGCTTTATACTGGGATCTGGAAGACCTGAGTTTCATAATGGCTATTCTGAACACTAGCTCTGGGACCATTGGCAAGTATACTTTTGGAGACTCAGTTTCCTTACTTGTAAAATGAGGATAATCACAAATACACTAGCCTATCTCATACTGTGAGGCAGGGGCTTTGTAAATCTTGAAATGCTACAGAAAGATGAGTGAGATTTGATTATTACCTGAGTCCATTGCCCCCAAAAACTAAGTGATGACATCACTAAGGCAATTATTGACTAGAAACTACTAAGGATTACAGTAGAAGTTCACTATTCAGAACAAATAGGCCCAGGCTGAGTTTGTGTCCTTCTCTCTCAGCCTTAATCATCAAAGCCCAGGGGCACAAAGAGACAGGAGAGACCCAGACTTCTGTGACAAAGACAGTGGAGTAAGCAGTAAATCTCCACCATATTCACCTCCAAACAATCATAAAATAGCACTCCAAAACAAATTCTGGAATAGCAGAACCAATAAAAAGACTGGGTAAAATAACCTTTTAGCCAAAGAAATTTGGAAGGAAAAGTCTATCTCATTCTGGTAAAGGAGAAACCCAGTAAAATACAGGAAGTATCCTAGCGGTCACACCACCACATACTTCAGTGTAGCCCTGGGGAAGTGCAGAAACACTCCACTGGCCACAACATACTCCAGATACTATCATTGAGACCCTGACTCCACACTTGGTAAGCTACCAAACCCCTATGGCTTCCAGCAATGCCAGCCACCCCCATACCACTCCCTCAGTAAGTCACCATACACAAGAGTCCCCTCAGGGCAACATCACTACAGCACAGGTAAATAATTGGTCCCTGCAGCCCCTAGCACAAGAAACCTGAGATAGAGACCTGTCCACTCTGGGAGCAGAGCTCAAATTCAAAAGAAAGGAAAAAGGCCAAAAATGAGCAAACAACAACACATCTGATAGTAGAAATTTATTGTGGTGACAGGGAAGATTAAGACACAAACTCAGAAGAGGATGACAATGTCAAAACACCTATGAGCAAAGCCACAAACAAAAATGGAACGTGGTCTCAAGTCCAGAAAGAACTCATGGAAGAGTTCAAAAAGGAGCTTAAAAATCATGTAAGAGAAATATAAGAAAAATTGAGAAAAGAAATTAGAGTGATGCAAGAAAATTGTGAAAAAAAAGGTCAACAGCTTGGAAAATTACCTAAAAAGTAGGCTTAACCAAATGGAAAATGAGATGCAAAAATCCACTAATGAAAACAATTCCTGAAAGAGTACAAGTAGTCAAATGGAAAAGAAAATACAAGAGCTAAGATGATACTTGTAACTCTTAAAAATTGGAATAGTGTAGCTAGAAGGAACACATAGAAAGAAGGTTTGAGTTTAAGGTAAATTGGAGAGAATGACATAAAAATAATTAGGGGATGAGAAAGAGGAGTACACTGGGTACAGAAGGAAAGTAAATTTACAATAGGGCAAATTATTTCCCATAGAGAGGCACAAACATCTTACTGTAGTGAAGGGAAAGATGGGCTATGGACATTACTTGAACCTTACTTTCATTAGTATTGGCTCAAAGAGGGAATAGTATACACAACCAATTTAATATAGAAAAATAGGAGGGGAGGAGATAAAGTGAAGGGCATGGCAGGGGGACTAACAGGGAGTTCATATTGGGGGAGACGATAGGAGCAAACTGCACATTCTTGAAGGATAACTTGGTAATATGTGTGTATGTATGTGTGTGTGTGTGTGTGTGTGTGTGTGTGTATCAGGCCCAATTCCCTTTCTTTTCATGTTTCCTAAGGTTAGAAAAATTACTTGGGGCAAGAATAGATGGATTTTTAAATTTAACTCACTACAGGGCATCTGAACCCTGAACTAAGTTCAGAGAAATAAAACTATGACATAAGCAATTACTGGACAAAATCAATTGCTTATAACTATGATCAATAAGAAAATGATACAGGATCAATCTTAATTTTCTTAATTTTCTCAGTTTCAAACTGTTCCTCCAGAATTGTTCAACCAGTTCACAAATCTACCAACAGTGAGCTGTTTGTGTTCATTTGTTTTTCAGTCATGTCAGATTTTTTGTGACCCTATTTGGAGTTTTCTTAGTAGAGATAATAGTACAGTTTGCAATTTCCCTCTCCAGCTGATTTTACAGATGAGAAAACTGAGATAAACTGGGATAATGAGTTGTCCAAAGTTGCTCAGTTGGTAAATGTGTGAGGCAGGAAAATGAGTCTCTCTGACTTTAGTTCCAGAGCTCCATCTACTGTGCTGCATAGCTGCCCAAACATTGCAGTAGTGAACTGATTTTCCCATATCACTTCCAGAATTTGACATTTTCCTTTTCTGTCATGTTAGCCAATATGATAGATATGAGGTGGTACCTCAGAGTCGTTTTAACTTTCATTACTCTAATTAATAGTGATTAAGAGAATTTTTTTTATATGGCCATTGATTGCTTTTCTTCATCTGAAAAACTTCCTATCCATATCCTTTGATAATTTATCAAATGGGCAATGCCTTGAGTTTTTATAAATTTGCTTGTTTTCTATATATTTAGGAAATGAGGCCATTATCAGAGAGCTTGCTGTAATTTCCCCCCACCCCATTTCCTGATTTCTTTTTAGTGTTGGTGGCATTGGTTTTGTTTGTGCAAAAGCTTTCTTTTTAAAGTAATTAAAATTGTCCATTTTACTTCTTATAATCCTCTTGACCTCTTATTTAGTCATAAATTCTTTCCTTATCCATATATGTGACAGGTAAATGCTACCATATTCCCCTAATTTGCTTATGTTAGCACCCTTATAATGTAAGATTTTGGTCTATGCTTAGTTACTGCCAAATTACTTTCCAGTTTTCTTAGTAAGTTTTGATAAATGGTGAGTTTTTGCCCCCAAAGGTCAGATCTTCAGATTCATCAAGCATTAGGTTAGTGTAGGCATTTACTAATGTGTATTGTGTACTATTCAATGCCACTGATCCACCTCTCTGTTTCTTAACCAGTAACAGATTGTTTTGATGATGAATCTGGTATTGCTAGGACACCTTCATTCACATTTTTTTGGTGATTCCATTGATATTCCTGACCTTTTGATTTTCTAGAAGAAATGTGTGATATTTTTATAGCTCTACAATTCTTTTGGTATTTTGTATGGCACTGAATCAGTAGAATTTTCATTTTTATTATACTGGCTGGAACTATCCATGAGTATTTAATAACTTTTTAGTTGTTTAGGTCAGAGTTTATTTGTATTAAAAATGTTTGTTAATTGTGTCCATATAGATCCTTGGTTTGTCTTGCTGAGGAAACCCCCAAATAATTTTTTTGGAAATTTTAAATGAAATGTGTCTTTCTATCTGTTCCTGCTATGTTTTGTTGGTAATGCATAGAAATGTTGATGATATAAATGGATTAATTTTTGTATTAATATTGATTAGAGAAATTGATCTATAGTTTTCTTTTTTGGTTTTTACTGTTTCTGGTTTAGTTATCAAAACCATATCTGTGTAGTAGAAGACATTTCAGAAGGTTCCTTCTTTACTCATTTTTCCCAAATAATTTATGTAATATTGGAATTAATTGATTAAATGTTTGATAGAATTCACTCATAAAGTCACCTTGTCCTGGGTTTTTTTTATTTAGGGATCTCATTTATGGATTATGCTTTTTTTTTAGAGGATTATTTCTATTCTTTACTTCAATCAATCAATCAACAAGTATTTATTAAGAGACTGCTAAATGTCAGGCACTGTGGGAGATGCTGAGGATATACAGGCAAAAATTAAACAGTCCTTTCCCCCACAGAGCTTAAATTCGATAATATTAAAGCATTCCTGAGACCTTTGCATGGACTTTTCAGTCATCTACTGTATTCACAATGTTCAATTATGGAAAATTGTGTCAGACATCAAATCATTGATGTTTTCATCCCCTCTCAAAGCTGTTCATTTCTTTTTTGTTTATTTGTTTATTTTTAGTTTACATCATTCATTTCCAAGAAATTTTGACTGACAAATTCTCTGCGTGTCCCTCCCCTATCCACCACTGCAAAATAGCAATCTCACTGTATACCATCTCCTCCAGTCTGTTCCCTCCCTTATCCTCCCCCATCACCCCTCTGATTTTCCAGTAGGGCAAGATGGCTCTCCTTACCCCAGTGCCTGTACAACTCATTTCCCAGTTGCATGTAAATAATAATAATGATAATATATATACATATATATATA
>JAQQSV010006862.1:0-14170 GCA_028646515.1 Pseudochirops corinnae
TGTGTAAACACAATCAGGATAACTCAGGATCTAGCAGCTTCTACATTAAGGGATCAAAGAGACTGGAACATGATATTCTGGAGATCAAGGGAGCTAGGATTAAAACCAAGAATCACCTACGCAGCAAAATTGAGTATAATGTTTCAGGGGAAAATATGGTCATTCAATGAGGTGGAGAACTTTCAAGCATTGTTTTTTATTGATTGATTTATTGATTGATTTTCTTTTTTACATCATTCATTTCCACGAGATTTGGAGTTACAAATATGGTCATTCAATGAGGTAGAGGACTTTCATGCATTCTTTATAAAAAAAACTGTTGAATAAAAAATTTGACATCCAAATACAAGAAGCAAGATAAGCATGAGAAGGTAAACAAGGAAAATAAATCATGAGGAATTTATCAAAGTTGAACTACTTTATATTCCTACATGGAAAAATGATAATTCTAATTTATGAGACTTTTCTCTGTATCAGGTAAGTTGAAGTGAATATAAATGTATAGTTCCTGGGCTTGCCTTGACAAGTAGATGACCAAATATTTTATATGTTTATAATTATTTAAAATGGAATTTCTTGGAGGGCATCATGCCCATACCTGCAAGATGTTCTTCCTAGAGCAGTTCTTCTCAACCTGTGGGTCGTGACCCCTTTGGGGGTCAAAGTACCCTTTCACAGGGGTCACAGAGGTCACCTAAGACCATCAGAAAACACATATTTCTGATAGTCTTAGGAACCGAGACACCACTCCTCTCTCCATTTCCAGGTGGGTCTGCCCACATGCAGATACACCCACCTACAAGTATTAAAGGGTTGCAGCATTAGGAAGGTTAAGAACCACTGGCCTAGAGCAATGTAAATTTTGATTGCTGAAAGGAAGAACGATATATTGGGATTTACTAGCTAGATTTCTTTTTTAACGTCTGTTCCTTGGACCCAATTTGCTCAGGCTCTCATTGATTGGCCAACAATAGATCTCAGCCCATGCACCACTTAGTGGTCATTGTTTGAACCGTGTTGACTCACAGGGAATATAAATAGTAATTCTTTCTCTTTTGACCAGCAACCTGAGCAGGTTCTTCTCCCCTCCCCCCCATTGATTTTTTTTTTCATTATATAAAAGAGGCTCATTCCTTTGTTCATTTCTCAACCAGCCTTAATCACTAAATGGAAATTTCCTCAGTTGAAATGAGCACTGGGAAAGACCTTGCTTTATAAAGGCCAAAGTTTCCTACTGCATCTGGGTTTTTTGCTGTCCCCATTCAGTTGTTGCAGGGTTTTCTTGGCAAAAAGATGCTGGAAAGGTTTCCCGTTTCCTTCTCCAGCTAATTTTATAGATGCAGAAATTGAGGCAAATGAACTTAAGTGGCTTGCCCAGGGTCACATAGCTAGTACATGTGTCAAGTCATATTTGAACTGATATCTTCCTGATTCTCAGCCCAGGACTCTTCACTGTGCCACTTAGTTGTCCCTACTAATAGTTACATAGAATGTTTCAGATGAAGTCTTTGACCAGAGGTCTCACTGACCTCGAGGACTCACTCTATACAATATACCACATGGCCTTTCAGATTTAGAAATACTTTTATTTTTTCTTTTTAAACTATTTATGATTGCTGTAGGAAAACTAAAGAAGAAGGAACAGAAAGCCTTGGATGACACTTTCACTTGGAAGAAGAAGATGGTGTCACCTGAAAATTAACTCTCAAATGAAAAGAAAAAAAGTAGAATATTGTTATAGAAGTCAAGGGAAGAGGATATATCTGTAAAGAGTACTGGTAAACACTACCAAGTGTTCCAGAAATGTCAAGGATAATGAGGACTGAGAATAGGTCATTGGTCTTGTCAATTAAGAGGACTTTGGGGATGTTAGAGAGAGCAATTCTAGCAGAGTGATTGGTATGGAAGCTGATTACAGGGCTTTGATATATTAGGAGGAAAATGGAGGCAGTGCCTGTAGACTATTCTTTCAAAAAGTTTTACAATACAAGGGCCAGATGGGAGAAGGGGGGTAAGGAGTGGAAGGGGGAAAGAGGAAAAGTGGAAAATTAGGGCTAAGAAAAGAGTTTTTCTAACAATATCAACAAAACTTCTTATAATAATAAATGACACATAGTGCTCTAAGATTTTCAGAGTACTTACATATTATTTCACTTGATCCTTAACAACAACCATGAGAGATAAGGACTATTATTATACCCATTTTACAGTTAGTAAATTGTTGTTGTTATTTTTCTATTTGTATAACAAAGATAAGAGCATAGGTTTAAGCAGAGCTGAAGAAGTCAGAAGACAGAGATTAAATATGAGAGGAGAGAGAGAGAGAGACACAGACAGAGACAGAGACAGAGACAGAGATGGTGGAACTGGGAAAGGCATCCTCTCTATAAAAATTCACAAGAAGAAATGTAGAACATTTTTGCCTTTTTTTTTTTAATTTTCATTGAAGAGTAATCCAATACTTGTCAAAATATCCCATTCTGCTACTAGGGTGCCCTATTCACTGGGAAGATTTTCTTAAAAGTAGAACAAAATTGCCTTTCTAACAACTTTCATCCCTTGTGCTCTTAGTTTTGTATGCTGGGACAATCAGGACAAGCCTGAATAACAGCCCTTCTAATGAATGAAGATAATACATCTCCCTGAACTCTTCCTTTCTCCAGAATAAATGCCCACTTTGTTTCTAATTATCTTATAATACTAATGTTATTAATAATAGCTAAAATTTTATAGCATGTTTTTAAGGTTAACAAGGCACTTTTACATAATTATCTCATCTGATACCTAAAACAAGTTTACTAGGTAAATGCTATTTTTGCCTCCATTTTTTGTTGATAGAAGAATTGGAACTTACAAAGTTAAGTGAATTGTCCAAACTCACATAGCTAAAATATCCAAAGTAGCATTTGAACTTAAGCATTCTCAACTCTCATGTGAAGAATTAATTCTATTCACTATACCACCTAGCTACCTTCATCTTCCTGGTTATTGGCAAAACCTTACAAGATTCCATCAGCCTTGGAACTAGACTTTTTTCAACTTGATTGGTTTCTCTGATTGGAGGGTGGGGTCACAAACTTCAAAACCTCCATTTTAAAGAGAGAGAGGAGCCCAACACATCTTTTCATTTCTCACTTGGTTGCACTACTTTGGGAGGGACTTCTCTCATTTTTCTACCAGGCTGCTGCACCTCTTCCTTCCCCTTCTTCTCACTTTTCAGCTGCCTTTTGTGTATTGTCTTCCCCCATTAGATTGCAAGCTCCTTGAGGACAGACACCATGTCTCTATTATTATTTGTCTCTCCATTGCTTGCCTAAGCATCTGAAACATAGTAAATAAATGCTTAATTAACATTTATTAATTGATTGCTCAGGGCTTTAGGAGTCAATGTTCTAGAAGAGGAGTTCTTAAACTTCTATGTCATAGACATTTTTAGTAGTCTGGTGAGACCTATTGAGCCCTTCCCAAAATATTTTTCTTTAATTTATATTTTTGGTTTAAATAATATTTTATTTTTTCCTCTATTGCATATAAAAAAATTAATATTCATTTTTACAAGATTTTTAGTTTCACTTTTTTTCTCCCTACTTCCTCTCCCCTCTTCTGAAAATGATAGGCAATGGGCAGCTAGGTGGAGCAGTGAATAGAGCACTGGTCCTGAAGTCAGGAGAACCTGAGTTCAAATCTGGTCTCAGAAGCTTAACATTTACTAGCCGTGTGACCTTGGGCAAGTCCCTTAACCCCAACTGCCCTACAAAAAAAAAAGCAAAAAAAAAAGGTAGGCAATTTGATATAGTTTATACATGTGCTATGATGTAAATCAAAGCCCATAGTAGTCACACCATGGGGAAGTGGGGAAGTTGGGGAAGAAGAAACAAATCATAAGGAAAACATGACAAAGAACTAAGTGCAAATTATGTGATTCCATCTGAATTCAGAGTTCATTTATCTGGATATGGACAGTATTTTCCTTTGTGAGTTCTTTGTACTCATCTTGGATCATTGCATTACTGAGAAGAGCTAAGTCATTCCTAGTTGATCATCATACAATGTCGCTGATACTGTGTACAATGTTTTCCTGGTTCTGCCCATTTCACTTTGTATCAGTTCATAGAAGTCTTTTCAGCTTTTTCTGAAATCTACTTGATCATCATTTCTTATTGCCTAATAGTATTTCATTACATTCATGTAGCACAGTTTGTTCGGTCATTACTCAATTGATGGGCATTCCCTCAGTTTCCAATACTTTGCCACCCCAAATAGGGCTGCTATAAATAGGTTTGCATATGCAGGTCCTTTCCCCTTTTTTATGATCTCTTTGGAGCACAGACTTAGTATTAGTACTGCTGGATCAAAGGGTATACACAATTTTGTTGCCTTTTAGACATAGTTCCCAATTGCTCTCCAGAATGGATCAGTTCACAACTCCATCAACAATGCATTAGTATCCCAATTTTTCTATATCCTCTCTGGCATTTGTAATTTTTCTTTTTTATCATATTAGCCAGTCTGATTATTTTGAGGTAATATTTCAGAGTTATTTTAATTTGCATTTCTCCAATCAAAAACAATTTAAAGCACCTCTCCATATGCCCATAGATAACTGAGATTTCTTTATCTGAAAACTACCTGTTCATATGATTTGACCATCTATCAATTGGGGAATGGATTGTGTTCTCACAAATTTGACTAAGCACTCTATATATTTGAGAAATGAGGTCTTTATCAGAGACACTTGCTGTAAAGATCATTTACTAGTTTTCTGGTTTTCTTCTCATCTTGGTTGCATTGGTTTTGTTTGTATAAAAGCTTTTCAATCTAATATGATCAAAATTATCTGTCCTACATTTTGTAATGCTTTCTATCCTTTGTTTTGTCATGAATTTTTTCCCTTTCTGTCTGACAAGTAAATTATTCCTTGATCTTTTAATTTGATTGTTTTTATCAAGATATAGTTTCCTTCATTATCTCTTTTAATTAGGTCTACTTTTCTTTTTACTTTTTCCAACATCATGGTTTCTACCCCTTCCTTTTTTTTCTTTTTAACTTGAGCTAAAGTATAATAGACTCTGCTCCAGATCATTACCTTTAGTCTGTGTGTGTCTTTCTGTTTCCAGTGTGTTTCTTGTAAGCAATATGGTATAGGATTCTGATTTTTGATCCACTCTGCTATCCACTTCTATTTTATGGGAGGGTTCATCTCATTCATATCACAGTTATGAATAGTACCTGTGTATTTCCCTCCATTCTATTCTTTTGTAATGGTAATGGAATTTAAAGATCCCCCTGTATTGGCTTGGTTTTTGGGTTGAGTGTTGAAACCCAGAGCTTGTGAATTCCACTTGTCGATTGGACTTGTTGACATGAAGAGAGAGGGCTAAACTGGGACAAGCCGGTGCTTTGGATTTAGAGGGAAGCCCAAGTAGAGAGAAGCCCAAGCAGAGAGAAGGCCCAAGCAGAGGAGACCAGAGTTGCTGAGAGAAAGACTGCTGAGGGCCAGTTGGAGCTGCCCAAGACTTCTGAGAACTGCCACCCAGAGCTGTTGAGAACTGAGGAGGCATGGCTGATGCTGGTGTTTTGTCTGTCTGTTTTGATGTTTTGCCAGATTCACCTGCTGGTGAAGGACAGTGCTGCTGTTGTAGAGGTCCTGGATCCTTGCCATTGGTTCAGAAGCCCTGAAGGAGGATTTTCTTGTTATATGTTTACAGAAATCCTGAAAGAAGGCCTTGCTGTTGTTTTCAGGGATTCTGGGACTGTTCTGAAGGCAGAGAGTGACTTGATGAAGACACTAGCAATGTATATTGTGGCTTTGTGAGCTTTGTCTCCCCAGGAACAAGGATTGCTGAGTACTTGCCTCTGTCAAGATGAAGACAGGACCTCTCCTTGGGCATTGAATGTTGTGATGATATCTTAACCTTGTTGTAGCTTAAGGGTGGATGGTCTTTTGTGCTTGCCTGTCCCTTTTGAGAAAGTGCTTGGCGTTAAAGGATGGTATTGTAATTTAGTTGTGATCCAGGGGTGGGAAACCTTTGACTTTTTTGTGCTCTGTGATTGACCAAATGAATGTACTTTGTTTATGATTGGAAACTAATCTTCATTTGAGAAGAGAGACTTTGACCGACTAAATGAATGTACTGCCCAGGATTGGGTTACTTTGACTAAGGTCCTGGCCAAGGGTGGGATACTTAGACCTTGGTACTTTGCAATTGAATTGAGAACTTACTTGCCAAATGAATGAGTTACACTGTATTTTGATTTTCTCTGTTCTGTGAATGTTACCCTGTGTTTTTATTTTCTCTGTTCTGTGAATGTTTTGCCTTAATCTGTCACTGAATAAATGGAGTTTGCCATGCTGGTAATCTGAACCTTGGAAGTTGCCTTTGCTTGGCATTACATCTTTCTGCTGTTTGTCCTCTCTCTCCTTTCACCCTTTCCCACCTCACCAGTTTTTTGCTTTTGTCTACCATCTCCCCTGATCTGCTCCAGAACTGTCACACAGCATGTGGTGGTTCTCAGAGCTGGAGTCTACCAGTTCCCCTGAATTTGCTAAGGCACATGAGAGTAGGGATGCTGACATTGGCCTGCTCAGTCACACTGGGACACATGATCTGCCATTGATGTACTGAGGTGGGGCTTGCTACTGGTTTGCTGGGATGCTTCTAATCCTTCTAATCCTTTCACCCAAGTGAGCTGGACATTTCTTATTGATACTCTAAGTTTTGGGGGGCTAGAAGATTGTTTTAGCCTGTATTTTTACTAGTTCCACTTTTTCAGGATTTCTTTTGGGTCTCCATGTTATTGTTGTTTGGAGACAAGCATGGAAGAGTTATAACAATTTATTGCTTACTAAACAATGTTGGCTCCCAGAAGTCTAAACTTCAAAATAATGTTTTTAAAACCATAAAACAGGAGGATCTGAGTTCAAATGTGGCCTCAGACACTTAACCCTTACTAGTCATGTGACCTTGGGCAAATCACTTAATCCCAATTGCCCTGCCCTCCCCCCTCCAAAAAATAAATGAAAACAAAAACATAAAAACCAATAAAACAAAATACGTAGATGACAAAGGAAGCAATTACATAAAATTTATGGTTGGCATTACATTGAATATTATAGTTTAGAAGTGGTCTTACCAGGGCATTGTTTAAAAGGACTAACATTTTGCTTGTTCCACATACTTTTCCTCATCTAATGCTGGCTAAAATGGTATTAATAACTTCAGATTTTATGCCACACTCTTTACTCACATCAATCTTACAGCCTCCTACAAAACCCTAGTATTTCCCCCGATAGATAATGTTTTCTAGACATGCCAATAAAATGTACATTTCTTTGGTGTTTTGTATTTTTATCATGAGCGCCTAACTCAGTGTTTTGTACAAAGTAGACACTGAATAAATAAATGTGAAAATCAATTTCATTGGGAAAAGACTCCATTTAATTTAGAATTAAATCTTGTATTTATGTTGACTTATTTTTTTGCCTAGACATAAGATTAAATATTTGGTTTTGTTTTGTTATATTAAAATTTAGTACAATATTGTAAATTATTAAGTTATTCTGTAATTCTTCCTGTTTTGCAGAGTGTTATACAAATCTTCCAGCTTTAAACTATCTTCAGTACATGCTCTCTCATTCAAAGAACTTCTAGTGTATTTAACTAAATGCACAAATTATACCCAAAATCTTAATTTAGTTTTAATCTTTACCATGATTAACAATTTAATAGCTTTAATAATTTCAAGAGTATAAAACTACACTCATACTTTTGGGGGACCCTGCATAACTCTGACACTGTCTACTTCATATCTTTCTATGTTGTCCATAAGGATAGCAAGAGAGATGTTGTGAAATACTATCCTGAAATCTAAGCAAATTATACTTAATGGGTTGTTTTCTTCTGATATACCCACCTAACAACACTGTAAAAGAAAAAAAAAAGGAAATTAAATCTGGCATAATTTGTTCCTGTTGAAGTCATACTGCTTTTTATTACTACTCCTTGATTTTCAAGATTTTCAGTAACCATCCCTTGGTCCTGTGAAACAAAGGAATAACTAGAGAAGAATTATTATAGCATTCCCCAGGGTGCTGAAATTCAGAGGGCCTTCATAGCATCTGTACTCCTCCAACATCTAGCAAAGAGAGAGCATATTGCATAACAACAGCAAGCATTAACATATTGCTTAGAGGCTCAGAAAGCACAGCACAATATTATGCATCATTTTTATCCTCACAATAACCCTTCAAGGTAGGTGCTATTATTATCCCATTTTAAAAATGGGAAAATTGAAGCAGTCAGAGGTTAAATAACTTGTCCCCTGCACACAGCTAGAAAATGTCTAATACCAGTCTTCTTGACTGTTAAGTCTAGCACATAATCCATTGTGCCACCTACCTACTCAATGCCTAATCTGCTTCATACCTTTTCTATGGAGAATACTGAGCATCCTGGAAAGAACAGCAAAAATGGTTAACAGTGAAGTGAAAAAAAATAGTAGATGAGAATAAAATAGGACTTAGCTGTTTTCAGTCAGTTGGAGACAACAGGTCTGGGTAAAATTCATGCTAATATGCTGAAATAAACAAACTAACAAAAATGGATATTATTGATGAGTCAGTGTAGAAAAATTGTTGCCAACAAAAGTGGTACTTCAAGAAAGGAAATGGGAGTTCTGGGAAGAAGGAATACGAGAAAAGAGTTAGATTCGAGTAGAGAAAGGATGAAAAAACATCATATGGATTACCCAAAACAATGCAGACTAGGTTGCCAGCTGATCTGGGGTGGTGAAATTTGTAAAATTTGGGAGAAATTGAGGAAAATTTGTAGAATAATTTCTAAACAGAGATATCCACACATTTTACTTTCAGACTGTAGTATAAGCAGGATCAAAGATCATTAAGGGGAATATAAAAGGATTAAGGAAGATTAAGGTAGATCAAGAAGGATTAGGGAACAGAATCTGAAGAGGTAAACTCCAGAAGGAAAAAGAGAATTTAAGAAGAGGTAAAGTAAGAAAAGGTAAGTGGATTGATTAGAGGGTTAAGCAAAAGACAGAATAGTGGGTGGTGAAACATACCAGACTTTGGTGTGAGGCTGAAGGAGAGGTGCAAGTAGAAGTAACTTTGGAGTTATGGAGACAAAGGGAATAAGCTTGAAAGAAGTTCTCAGTAAAAAAGTTTAAACTAGGTGCTTAAAGTTGAGGTATAAACACCCACAGGCAGTTTTAAAAATCAAAGCTGAAAAGATTAACCATAGTAGAAGAAATTGCGTAGTGACTTGCATCATTATCAAATGTGTGATTTTGTATTCCTGCCATAGTCTGATGATTGTTATCTGTGTTCCAAACATAAACGGATTTTACTCTTAGAGAACAAGGCACTTCTGTAACACTCTGTCACACTTCCAAGCTCTTAAAGATACTGATGGATTCTCTAAAGAAAAGGAAAGTAAGGCTTCAATGGGAAAGAAACGGATCTGAACCTGAGGAGGGAGATTTGGAATAATGGAGAATGGGAGAACATTACACACAAAAGAAAGGGAAAGAAAGAATCCCCTTTACAAATAGAGCTTAAAAATGTATGTTAAAATATTCTTGATAGGTAAATAATTAGCTTCTGTGAAGAAGAATCTGCTTGCACTTTCAAGATTGAGATAGGAGAGGAACTGTAGCCATCAGGGGAAAGATTATGTAGTAAACAATAGAGGAAGAGAAATATTAAAAAGTCGGTATCTTCTCATAGCTACTGAGGCAGTCATGTTTGTTATGAGAAGAAGATTAATCAGTCCATATCAGTGTAGACTGACAAAAATATAGACTTATGTTATCTTCCTGGAATACATATCCAAGACATATCAGAAATTCTCCAAAACTTACTGAAAATGAAGAACAATTACCCACTTGCTCACATTCATGTGGGCACAAATGACACTTCCAATAAGAACCTAAAAAGTATCAGCAATGATTTGGAAGTCTTGTGCAAAAAAAATGAAGACCATAGTGTTTCACAGGTGATGTTTTCTCCACTGTTGTGAATTAAAGAAAAAGGGTACAAAAAGAAAAGTAAATGTGGAAAGAGAGCAACTGGCAATGAAGGCAGCGGCTAAGAATGAGATTTGATTTATGAATCATAGTATACAACAGGAGGTGGATTTCTAGCCAGAGTAGAGTACATGTAACAAACACCAGAGAGAAGACATTCATCATGGACCTTGTAAAGTTGATGAAAAGAGCTTTAAACCATAAAAAAATAAAAGATGGAGGAAGTAGACTACTTACATAGATACCCCTAAGTTATACAGGCATTCTTAACGTAGTGGTATTGTAGTACTCAAAATGGGATCTGAGGTCATAATATTTTGCTATGAGATGTCAAAGAGACATCTGAAAGTCTAATGTTCCAAAGTTCAAAGATCCAAAAGGGTTAACCCTAGAAAGTGAAATCAGCTTATGAATTAAGGAAAATGTGAGAACAGCCAAAAAAGGCTTACCACTCCCAGTCAGTTATGGAGCCAGAAGTAGCAAGCAACATTCTCTGGCAAAACAAACAAACAAAGAAACAAACAACAAAGCCTAGTTCATATGATGAGTAAATCAAATAAAACACCAATCAATGTAAAAAAAATCTACAGCAAATTTAGGAATTCACAAAAAGTAAGAAAAAGTAACTCAATAAAAACTGAACACAGACTCTAAGGAAAAAGAATGTTTATTTGTTTTTCACAAGGACTACAAGAATATATAGAAGAAATGAAGGAAAAAATTAAACTGAAATTAAAATTCTATAAAAAGAATTGGTAAACCTCCCTTCCCTAAAAAGTGGATTTTGATAATTACAACTGACCAAATTGAAATCAATGATTCTCTGAGACAGATATAAAAGTTAGAATAAACACAAAATAGTAAAAATATACAATGTAATGTAAAATGTCTGATGTTAAATATAAAAACTAGAAAAAATGCATCAAGGAAGGAAAATGTATCATTGGACTTCCTGAAAAACATTTTTAGAAATGAATTCTGGATACTATATTTCATGAAATCATAGGTAAAAACTTCCTGAATTTATTGGTATGAAAGAGCTATATCAAAATAGAGTGTGTGAATCATCTCTGGAAAAGAACTCAAAAAAGAAAATCTCCAGGAATGTCATAACACAAATACACAACTCCCACAATGTAGAGGAAATAATGTAAGCACCCATAAAGCAGTTCAAGAACCAAGAACTACAGTCTGCATCATTTAAGGTCTGATATGTTTTGCTATAAATAAGAGAAGATCTTGGAATTTAATAGTTTCAAAACAAAACAGAAAAAAATGAAATAGGCTTACAATTAAAAGTACTTTATCTAGTGAAACTGGGTAAAAATATTATGGACTGAGACAGTGGAGCGATGGGGGTAGAAGTGCCATTCTATTCTTGAAAAAACACTTTAAGGCTTGTCTGATGACAATTCTGTAGATTTTAGGAACTTGAAACTATAAAAGTAGGAGCACAGGAAATTCTAGAAAGATAAATTGATTTGAGCAATCACAAAGAACTGCATGATGTTATAGCGATAACATATTCATACAAAAGGAAGAAACAAATACTCTGTCAAAACATTCCTGGTGGGTGGTGAAACAAAACAGACTTTGGTGTGAGGCTGAGGGGGAAGTGGAACTACCACAGGGTATTGTGGTAGTTAAATAAGTTAAATAAGAAAACAAATTTTAAAAATGGAAATATAAAGGATGGATTTGTTTTGCTTTGAACATTTAAAGAAGGGAAAGAGAAGAGGGAATAAAAGGAATATTATGACATAGTAGAATAGGGTTAAAAAAGAGGGCAATTTGTATGAAAAGAAAAATATATAAACAGTGATTAGGAGGTGAGAAGAATTAACATTAGATGAATTTTATTCTTACCTGAAATGGACAAAGGAAGGTTGAATACACACATAGTTTGACCTAGAATTATTTAAATTTAACAGAGAAACAAGTGGGAAAAAGGAGTATAATATTAGGTATCAAAAAGCTTCAAGCAAAACATAATCTTAATCCAGAGGGGAGACAAAATAAAAAACAAAAAACAAAGATCAAGAATATAAGGGCATCCCTTTGTCTCTCAGACAACTGGAAAATCTCAAACTGATTGGAGTAGATGAATGTAATGGAATATTATTGTACTATAAGATATGACAAAACATTTTCAGAGAATCCTGAATAGTATGATTTGATACTGAATGACGTGAGTAGAACTAGAATAATTTAACAAATTTAGCAACTATGTAAAGACAAGTAACTTTGAAAAACTTTAGAATTCTGAACAATGCAAAGACCAACATAGGTATATAATAGAAGACTGTTTCCCATTCCTTAAAAAAGAGGTAATAGACTCAAGACATTGATACATAAATTTATGGATATGTGTAATGTATGGATTTATTTTGTTTGACTATATCAATCAGTTACATTTTTTTTTATTTCCTTGTTTCTTTCCTTCTTCCCTCCCTCCTTCCTTTACTTCTTTCCTTTCTTCTTTCTTTCTGTCCTTCTTCCCTTCCTTCCATCTTTCCATTTCACCTTTCCTTGCTCTCTATTTTTACTTGGAGGAGGGGCTTATATAAACAATATTGATTCCATTCTAAATAAAAGGACTATCATAACATTTATTTTTAAGTGAACAGATAAAAAAGCTCAGAAGGAAACATGACCAAGTAGGGCATTTAGGCAGTACCTATGATAGATGAAGAATATATTACATACATCTTTATAAAAAGGAAGCAGTATTAAATGATGATTCAGGACCATATACTACCCTAATTCATGTTCTGTTGTGTTTATGGAAATGTTCTTTTTTGGTGTTTAAATTCAGAAAGGAAAACGTTCAGAAAAAGAAATTCAGAAAGTTTGGTGATGATGTGAAGAAAATATTCTCAATAAAATGTTTTGAAATTCTTAGTGCTCATAAGTAGAAATTATAAAAACATAATTTATCAAGTTGCATAAAAATGAATGTAATATTATAATAAATAATCATAAAATCTGGAAACTGAAAAAAAACATAGGTTATGGTGTACAAATAGAAAGTATCCACAATGTGTATTATGTATACATTTATATGTATATAGTATTCAATACTTTTAGACATAAACTTCTACTTCTCTAGATATATAATTCAATAAGGGGAAAATACTCAAGTTATTACAAGAAAGACAGAAATTGCAAGACATGAAAAACTAATCAGTATCACAGCAGATTTCTTATGGAAGACAAGGTATAATCTGAGAAATCAGAATACGGCACATTCAAAATGAATAGATTTAGCGGCAAGAACCCAGAGCTGTCTTCCCAGGAAAACTTAGCATTCTATTTGAAGTAAAGATATGAACATTTAACAAAGTAATCAGACTTTCAAAAGTTCACAGAAAGACATACCCTCTTCTAAGAAATCTTAAGTCATCCTAGCCTCTTAGCCAAAGAGATAAGTATTTAAATCAACTCAAACTTATAAAATCAAGATAACCAACTAATAACAATGTAGAAACTCTTAGAGATATAAGAGCCCACTGAGTTATGTTAGCTAAATCAATAGTTTCTAAATTTTTTTAATAACATATGCATATCAGCAAAAAAAAAAAGTTAAGTCAATACTTCATATGAACTAATTCATAAATTGTACACAGGGATTACTATAATAATAATCTAAGCATATTATGAAACATATCAAAAGAAACAGAAAATTATGTGATACAACCAAGAATCTCATCATCTGCCAAAACTGGATCAATCTTGGTACTCATATCTCATCAGTGCTCTCAGTACATCCTGATCCTCTGATTAGAGGAGAGAATGAGGAACCTCTAAAACCTCCATTTATGGAGGACTCCAAGGTCAGCTTCATTTATCAACTGTCTGCATTCCATTGGAAATGTCCATCATACTCTCCAATTAGATACATAACCCTTTTCCTTTTTTGAGCTTCCTTTTATGGTTTATCTCCCCTCATTAGACTGTAAGATCCTGGAGGTCAGGAACTATACTATATTTTATCTCTTTTTATATTCTGAGCACTGAGTACTGGATACATAGTGGATTCATAAAATATATTTATTGACTGAATGAATGACTAAAGAAATATAAAATAAATATATTTCCTGTTATTTTATTTATTAAAATATTGTTT
>JAQQSV010006863.1:0-14170 GCA_028646515.1 Pseudochirops corinnae
AATACATAGAGGGCATAAGATCAATTGGTTAGGAAGAGACATACTAAAAGGTGAAACACTGAGGTAAGAGAGGATTAGATTGAGAGGAAACAGGGAGAGACAGAATGGGGTTGAGCATCTCATGGAAGAGACAAAGGATAATTGTTACAATAGAGGGGAAGAACAGGAAGGCAAAAGGGAAAGAGTCAACCTTACTCTCACTGAACTTGGCTTAGGGAAGGAATGACATAAATTCTAAAACTGTGCATCTTGCCACACAGGAGAGTAGAGGGAATGGAAATGAGAGATACTATCAAACAGATCCAAACAAATGAAAAAAATAGAAGGCCATGTGAAATATCTCCTTTAAAATACCACTGACCTGGAAAACAGATCCAGGACAGACAATCTATAAATTATTTGACTTATGTTGATAATCCTAGTGTTTGTGCTGCTGCTATTGCTTTTTCTGGTTTGGCTCTTCTTCAGTTTTTGGTCATTTAGATTCCAAGACCATTGCTTGTCTGCTTTTCCTTCACAGAGATGCTCTGTTGGTTGCAAATACAAACAGAATGGCTTGAAGAAACTTCTAGGTTTGATTAGGCACAGTGTCCTACAAGCTAGGTTAAATTACATGTCTGGAGGTTATCAAATCCTCTTGCTAGTTCAAAAATTTCTGTAATATGTGAAACAAACAACCTTCATGTTCCAATTGCTGATATGTCAGGCAACTGTCCGTTAGATTTCCTGAGAATCCAATGACTTGCAATCTTGGGTATTTCCTTTTTCCCATTCTATCCCCACCCTAGCCTAGGAATTTCCCTTTTGAAATATCTTCATTCCTTAAGACTTGATACTGTACTTGGAATTTATACAGGATAGATCATAGGCTATAGTATCATTTATGTAGTGTTTCCTGTTTTAAAAATCATTTTATATGCAGAACTTTGACACATTAATGACTGTTTGAATCACTTTGGTGTTCAGCATTCTATGCAATCCTCTAAGATTTTAAGTTATATTCAAGGTGCTTACATTGGTAAAGGGAGCAACATAGATTTCCAGAGTAGGTGATACTACCATTTGTGGGGTTCTGGAATGACCCAAGGGGACAATCATGACCTTGGTTGCAATTGGGGACATTGAATAAAAATATGTTAAATATAACCTAACAGCTGGGGTGCACTGAGTATTTTTTTTAAAGGGGACAATAGATCAAATAATTTTGGGAAGCTTTTGCCAATAACACACACACAGAGACACACACACATACACACACAAATACATACACACACTCCTACATAATATTCCAAGGGTCTCATTTTTTCTTCATTTCAGCAATATTGATGCTCAGTGAAAACCTATCCCTGACATCTCATCTGTATAAATCCATTCCTTATATATGAATGTTCACTCAGGAAGGGAAAGATCCTAAAAATCATACCAAATAGTAAATTGTTGTATTTTCTTATATTCACCTTGGATAAAAAAATAATAATTATAAGGGGACATAATTGCTATCTTTGCACATATATAGATATGTCACTTGGAGGACAAATTACATTTTTTCTGCTTAGCAGACTGAAAAGTAATAGGTTGAAGCTACAAAGAGGCAAATTTAGGATTATTAACAGTAAAATATCCTGAAAACTTAAGGTATGCCCAAAATGAAATTGTCTCAGGTCATTGGAGTTACCCTTTCATTGTAAATTTCCTAATAAAGATTGGGTTACTATTTCCATTGCAGTTTCTTGTAAGTGTTCTTCAGATATGGGTGGATCTAGATGACTTTTGAGTTCCCAGATTTTTAAGACACTGATTCTGTGATGATAAAACATTTTTTTCTTTAATCCTATTCAAATGTCTGCACATACATGGACACGTGTACATTATATACACACATACATATATACAATGTTCATACATGGATATGACTACATTTATAGGTATACACACATGCTCTTGTGTCTTTATCTTTTTTTAAACTAGGAGTAGCCTCTCTAAAGCTTTAAACTAGTTTTTACAAGATCAGAAACAAGGTTATTCCACTTATTTTATTCATCTCTTGAGACATTGCCCAGATAAGCAATTAATAAATGCTCTTGCTACATTTGCTGCTGATAATGATAATGAACAGAACATAAATAAAGGACTGATGCTCACTAAAGGAGAATAACTTACCCACTACACTAAAATATTCTGCTCAGTTAAAAACTTCAATTACTAATTAAATTCATGACCATTTTTCCCTCACTATTGATATGAATTTCAGGGGAAAATTTGTATTTTTAAAATTAATTGATTTAGCATATCAAATGAATTTCTAATGAGAAAAACAAAGCAAAATGTCCTGATAAATCATTTAACAGAAAAGAAATAGGAATAATAAAGGTTATCATAAGAAATCTACATTAAATAATGGGAAAAAATCATGTAAGATAAAACCAAAAATTAGTGTCATGATGTATACATAACATGATAAATGCATGAATGGAAAGCTCAAAAGTTATGATTAATGAGAATAGAAAATATAACGGAAAGAGGGAAGGGGCCATTATCAAAAAATATGCGAGGACATTTCATCTTTGAATGTCTATTGACAAAGAACTTTTTCTCTGCCCTCCTCATTGTTGCCATAATTTCAGCAGAATTTCCCTCATTTGAATTACAGCTCTTTATTGTGAACCCACCAATCTAGTATTCTTAATATCATTACCTATAAAAGAAAAAAAATAGATCTTGCAAGTTATAGATTCTAAATTCTATACACTCAGCTGGCAGAGTATTACATAATCTTAAAATATGTATTTTTATGCATTTTTTCTTGACATAGACTCCACTGTCACTAAAGTCACAATACTATTATAAATCAGGAAATTGAATTTAAGCCCCACCATAATTTAAGAAAACTTATTAACCAATAAAGGGTTCATAAAATACTAAAAGCAAAAAGAATCTTTAAGCATGTTAACATCACCTTTTTTTGTATTTTGAGTTTTTAAATGTTTTATTGAATGAAATTCTTTCAAAAATCAACAATGCTACTTTTCTCCTTTTAAAACTTATTAGCGTACGAAAATAGCTTCAATGTTTCTGCTAGGGATGCATAATACACAAGCAAAGGAGAAGCAAAATTGACTACATGAATGTCAAGTAAATATTATTTCCAATACTTATATAATAGGTTTCCCAAGTAAAGGGGACTTCTCTCTATTATCATTCATTTTAAAAGAAAATATTTTCTCTGGTTTCTAAAAATAAGATATATTCCTTCCTGTATAATAAAATAAATACATTTCACTTTTGCTGTTTTAAGAGTTAGTAACACAAGTTGAATCCCTTAAGAAAATAATTGCTTCAGGATATCCCAGTGGTTCTTCAGTTATAATGTATGAAATATCTAAAATAACTAGTAAGATGCAAACTTGCACTCATGAGAATTGGCTCAAAGAGGAAATAACATACACACTCACATGAATATAGAAATCAATCTTACTTTATAAGGAAGTATGAAAGGACAAGGATGAAAAAAAGAGAAGGAATATTGAAGGGAGCTTGGGGGAGGTGGTGGTCACAATTAAAATACTTGTGAGAAGGGAAAAGGTGAAAGGGGTGTGTGTGTGTGTGTGTGTGTGTGAGAAAGAGAGAGAGAAAGAGAGAGAGAGAGAGAGAGAGAGAGAGAGAGAGAGAGAGACAGTGACAGGGACAGAGAGACAGAGATAGACAGAAAGAGAGAGAGGGAGAGACAGAGATAGAGATGGACACACAGGGGAAAATAGGCTGGAAGCAAATATAGTTAGTTAGATAACAAAAGTGTAAATAAGAATGGGATGAACTCATCCATAAAACAGAAGCAGATATAATAATGTAAAACTAGAATCCTACATTATTCTACTTATAAGAAATATATTTAAAGCACAGAGAAACACACAGAGTAAAAGTAAGAAGTTAGAGATAAATCTATTATGTTTCAGCTGAAGGAAAAAGGAAAAAAAAGGAGGTATCAATTTGTTATCTCAGACAAAGTAAAAGCAAAAATAGACCTATTTAAAAAGAGATAAAGAAGGAAATTACATCTTTAAAAAAGATACCATGGGCTATGAACTAATTAACATCAATAGTAAACATACATGTACAGAATGGCATAGCATCAAAAAATTTAAGGGAGAAATTAAATGTTACAGATAGAACTAGATTGCAAAACAATACTAGTGGAATATATTAATTTTTCCCTTTCAGAAGTAGATAAATATAACAAAAAAGGAATACATTAAAGAGGAGAATAGAATTATTGAAAAGTTAGAAATGAAAGTGCTCTGGAAAAAATTGAATGATTATTAAAAGGAATATGCCCTTTTTTGCAGCTGTATATGGCACCTGCAAAAAATTATCTCTGTGGTAAGGCATAAAAGCATCACGATCAAATGCAGAAAAGGAAAAAAATAAAAGCGTCTTTTAAGATAATAATGCAATTAAAAATTACATTAAATAAAGAGTCATGGTAACATAGATTAAAATTAATTGGAAATGAAATCTAATCCTAAAGACTGAGTCTAGCAAAGAAAAATCATAGCAACAATAAATAATTTCATTACAATAATGACAACAATGAGGCAGCCTATCAAAATTTATGGGATGTATCCAAAAACAGTAGTTATAGGAAAAAATTATATCTTCAAATGCTTACATTAATAAAGTAGAGAAAGAGCAGATCAATGAATTGGGGCTGCATCAAAAAAGAAAACTAGAAAATTAACAAATTAAAAATCCTCAAGTAGATATCAAATTGGAAATCGTGAATATCAAATGAGAGGTGACAAAAACCGAAGGTAAGAAAACCACTTAACCAGAAAAATACAACTAGAAGCTGGTTTCAAGTAAAAAATATAATAAAATAAATACACCATTTTAAAATTTTGATTTACAAAAGAAAAGAAAACCAAATTATCAGCATTAAAAAGGAAAGTGATGAATTCTTCACCAGCGAAGAAGTATTGGGAGCTATTTTGTCCAATTACATGTCAACGCATCTGACAATCTTAAGGAAATGGATGAATATTTACAAAAATATAAATTGCCCAGGTTAACTGAAGAGGAAAGAGTACAACTAAATAACCTCATCTTAGAAAAAGAAATTGAGCAAGTTATCAATGAACTCCCTAACAGCCAGGTTGGTTCACAAAAGAATTCTACCACACATTTCATCCCAGTATTATATAAACTATTTGGAAAAAAAAAAGTAAGTAAAGAAGGAGTCCTACCAAATTACTTTTATGACACAAATATGGTAGTGATATCTAAACCAGGAAAAGGGAAAACCGAGAATGAAACTATAGATTAATTTCTCTAGTGAATATTGCACCTTCTCCTGTTTCTGTGTTCAGATTTGATCTCAGACGCTTACTGGTGTGTGTGGCTGGGATAGCATGACCTTGGGCAAATCACTTGACCCTGTTTCTCTCAGTCTCTCATGTTTAAAATGAACTGGAGAAGGAAATGGCAAAATAATCTATCATCCTCATCAAGAAAAATCCCCAAACGGGGTATTGGTAGTCAGACAGGACTGAAAATGACTGTACAAAACTTCAAGAAACTTATATTGTGATCAAGAGAAAATACACATAAAGATCATTGATGGCCTGGCAGGAGTGTGACATTAGTGTTGCTTCGTTTATTGTTTTCAGTTAGAAAGGAATACTGGTGAGGGTGAGAGAACATGAAAGTAGCAACGTCTCTAGAGTATGGTGGAGATTTGGGGTCTAGTCATGATCTAGCAAATGTAAAACCTCAAACCTCTGGACAGATTTAAAAATTACCAATTATATAGAAAGGAATTAGTGGGAAATGGGGTAATAGTACTAGCACCTGATGTGGGTCTAGATAGATCTCCAATGCCTGAGACTGTCTTAGTTTTAATTCTTTGTGGGATATAACATATTGAAATCTTTTTATGAAGAAATGGAATCATTTGAGAGGTAAATAAAATCATTACACTTATAATATGTTGTATATATGCATGTATGTGAACTTTGTTATTACATTAAAATATGCAGTATCTTATATAGCATACAAGTATTCTACAATTCTTATTTTCCAAATTTGGAGTCAATGTCATTTCCAAAAAGATAATCAGGACTGAAAGTAAGAGCCTTGATGTGGTACAGTAAAGGAAGAATAAAAGGAAAATTTATTATTCTCCCTTATTTACAACATTATTTTTCTATTTAAATCACAACAATATAATCTCAATGAAGAAGCACAAAAATAAAAAGAATTTTAGGGTATAGGTCTCTACAAAGGCCATCTTGTCTACCTATAGCTGAAAAAAATAATCTCTACCATATACCCAACACATGCTTATTTCCTCTTTGCCCAAAGACTTCTTGTGAGAAAAGGACTAGCTACATTCCAAGCATTCATTTTTGCATAGCTATACTTGTTAGGAAATGTTTATTTGCATTAAGTTGAAATATTTCCCTGTGCAATTTCTAATCATTATTCCAAACTGTTTTGTACTTTTCCTAAGGGACAAGCTAAAAAAAGTTAACCTTCTTTCAATTGAGTTCTCTTCAAATACTTGAAAACAGCTACAGTATTCACTAATTTTACCTTCTCTAGACTTTCTTCTTCCAATTTTCTCAATATGTCATGCTTCATACGGTCAAATGAGGTGAATTTCATCAGCCTAGTTCTCCTAGATTATCAAATGATAAAAATGTCTTCTGTTTTATACTCTTCACCTTTTACTACTCAAAGACATGGCTGCTTCTGTGATCTACACAAACTTGAAGTTCTGGACAATGGTATAGATTGACACCCATTCATACCTATGTGACTCTTGCACTTGTGATCCCATTAGTGTGCACCAGGATTGCCATACAATTAGCTGGAGGTCTCCTTTATTTTCTCCTGATGTAAGGAGTGCACCAGTGGAATACTTTACCAACATACTTTACTGCTACTGGGTCTTCACAGCAACAAAGCAATCCTTTAACAACTCTCTAAAAATGTCTTATTCGAAGGTGGTGTAGAAGCAACAAGTTTCTGCAGCTCCCACATAACCACTTCAAATACCCATAAAATATGACTCAACAAAAATTTTAGGCTTTAAAACTCACAAAAATACAGAAAAACACAAGTCCTACTGAAGGCAGCTTGGCAGGAAGGTCTCATTGCAGCAAGAGAGCTGAAATCAGCCCAGTCTGAAAATGTAGCTTGGCCCCAGGGTGGTCAGGACAAGCTGCAGCTGGAGTCTTCAAATAACTGGATCAGTACCATCTGGAGCCTTCAGGAGAGTGGATCAGCCACAGCTGTGGCAGTTCCCAGAATTATCTAGCCATAAGAAACAAGAACAAAGTGAAAGGTCAGTAGAACTAAGCTAAATTTGGGTGAGAAAAGTGGTCTGGCCAAACTGCCTGCAGGGCAAAGAATCAGCAGAAGCAGGAGCCCTGCAGCCACCTTCACGTGGCTCCTTCAGAGCTCCCGGGCTGCAGACTGCATGGGAGCCAAGCCATCATTCAGAGGCTAGGTGCTCTTGCATTGAGCAACCTGGATATGGATTTTGGTCTTGGGTGGTGGTGCTGGGGTGCATTTTCAGTGAGCCAAAGCTGGTGGGGACTGCCAAAAAAAAATGCAGCCTCCCAATAGCTAAGGCAGCTGCAAAAACCCCAGAGAGTTGGAAAAGAACTTTCCCCTCTGGAACCAGAGTTCCACAGAGCTAAAACAAAAAACATCAAGTAAGTGACTGGCAACATGAGTCGGCAAAGGAAGCAAAGTAAGAACAGCAATCAAACTTTAGAATCCTTTTCTGGGGACAAAAAGGATCAAAGCATGTAATGAGAGGAAGACAACACAGTCAGAACCCCCACACCAAAGCTTCCAAGAAACATGAAGACTTCCTGTAAGCCATAGAGCATCTTAAGAAGGATTTTGAAAACCAAATAGGAGAAGTGGAGGAAAAATTGGGAAAACAATGAGAATGATGCAAGAAAATCATGAAAAGAGAGTCAACAAACTGAAGAAAATAACACCTTAAAAAATAGATTAACTCAACTGGCAAAAGAGGCAAAAATAAGCAATGAGGAGAATAATGCCTTAAAAATTCAAATTTGCCAGATGGAAAAAGAATCTCAAAAGCTTTATGAAGTGAATAATTCCTTCAGAATTCGAATGGAGCAAATGGAATAAAATGACTTTATGAGAAATCAAGATACTACTGAACAGATAAAACAAATGAAAAAATAGAAGGCAATGTGAAATATCTCCTTGAAAAAACCAGTGATCTGGAAACTAGATCCAGGAGAGACAATTTAAAAATTATTGGACTACCTGAAAGCCATGATAAAAAAAAAAGAACTTAGAAAGTATCCTTCAAGAAATTCTCAAGGAAAATTGCCCTGATATTTTAGAACCAGAGTGCAAAAATAGAACTTGAAAGAATTCACCAATCACATCTTGCAAAAGATCCTCAAAAGAAAACTCCTAGGAATGTTATAGCCAGATTCCAGATTCCCCAGATCAAAGAGAAAATATTACAAGCTGCCAAGAAGAAACATTTTGAATATTATTGAAACACAATTAAGATAACCTGGGATCTAGCAGCTTCTACATTAAGGGATCAAAGGGCCTGGAGTATGATATTTCAGATATCAAGGGAGCTTGGATTGAAACCAAGAATCACCTACCCAGCAAAATTGAGTATATTATCCCAGGGCAAAATGTGGTAATTCAGTGAGTTGGAGGACTTTCAAACATTCCTACTGAAAAAAACAGAACAGAAAAGAAAATTTGACACTCAAATACAAGAAGCATGAGAAGGTGAACATGGAAAAAAAATCATAGGGAACTTATCAAAGTGGAACTATTTACATGCCAACATGGAAAAATGACAGTTGTAACTTATGAAATTTTTCTCAATATGGGGATAGGTGAAATGTGTATAAATGTATATGTATGTATACATACACATTTGTCTATATAGGAGGGTTTATATATACATATGAACACATATCTGAGTACGTGTATATATGTGTACATACAGGGCACAGGATGAATTGAATAGGCAGGGACAATACTTTAAAAGGTGAAATTCTGATGTGTGAGAAGATTAGAATGAGAGGAAATAAGGAGAGACAGAATGGGGTTAATCATCACATATAGAAGAGATACAAGATAATTGTTACAATGGAAGGGAAGAACAGGAAGGCAAAAGGGAAAGAGTCAACCTTACTCTCATTGAATTTGGCTTAGGAAAGGAATGATATAAACCCTAAACTGGATATCTTGCTACACAGGAGATTTGGGGGGATGGGGATCAGTGGTGGGATGACGGAGGGGAGGACAGGGTGGAAGGGGAGGGTTGCTGGAAACACACACTTCTTTAAAGGGACAGGGACAGGGTAGAGAATAGAAAAAGGGCAGGGATGGGAAGGAGGGACATATAATTAGTCTCTCGCAGTATGTCCACTGTGGAAATGTTCTGTGTAATTAAACATGGACAGCCTGTATTGAATTATTTGTTTTTCCAGTGGGGGTGGGTGATGAGGGAGTAAGGGAAAGAATCTAGAATTTAAAGTCCTATAATCAAATGATTAAAAAAATATATGTATATATATATGTATATATTATTATTATGATTATAATTATTATTAACTACATGAAACTAGGAATTCAGATATACAGGCACTGAGGTAGTGAGACCCATCCTACACTAATGAAAAGTCACAGGGACGATAGGGGAGGACAGGCAGTTTGGGGGAGCAGATATACAGTTGGATGGGTGTTTTGAGGTGGTGGGTATGGGAAGATGGGGATAAAATTTGTAAACTAAATCTCATGAAAATGAGTGATGTAAACAATAAAATAAATTGATTTGTTTTAAAAAAATAAATTAAAATGTCTTATTCTACTCACCAAAGCAGCTAATGAAAATCATTATGTTCCTCCTCAATCCTACAGTGACACCCTTCTTATCACCCA
Organism: Pseudochirops corinnae; assembly: GCA_028646515.1. Lineage (NCBI taxonomy): Eukaryota > Metazoa > Chordata > Mammalia > Diprotodontia > Pseudocheiridae > Pseudochirops > Pseudochirops corinnae. Next base: position 9,958 of record JAQQSV010006863.1, read on the forward strand.
CTCAGCTAAGGACTTTACTTTTCATGGGAAAAAAAAATGAAATCATTTGATTAGAGCTCATCTCTTTCTCTTTTTCATCTTCTATCAATCAGGTATCTTCTCTCCATCACTTAGCCCAGAATCTGGCACATATTAGATGTTTAACAAATATTTATTTAATGAATTAATGGATGAATCTTCCCATTCACTCTTGTCTCAAATAAAGAAAAAAACACTTTCTCCACTGAGAAAAAACAGAATGAACCTTTCATCCCATCTTCTCTAACATATTCTCCATATGATCAACCCTACTCTCTCTAATATTTTTGAAATTAACCTTATTCATTTGAACAATTAAAAGGAATAAAATAACCTTAACAAATAAGTATGGTCTAGAAAACCTAATTTCCATGTTGTTTTTGGTGTTTGGTAATTTCATTCATCTTTGACTCTTCATGGACTCATTTGAGGTTGTCTTGGCAGATACTGGAATTTTCTTATTTAGCTCTTTTTATAATGAGGATCAGAGGCAAATAGGATTACATTGCTTGTCCAAGATCACCTAGCTAGTAAGTTTCTGAGGAAAGATTTGAACTCAGGAAGATAACTCTTCCTAACTTCAGCCCTGTCACTCTATCCACCATCCCACATTTTGTTGTTTTTCTTTTCATTTCAATGAGGACCAACGACTACACAAGGTGATGGCCTGGCCTGCATGTGAATTGGTTTTAAGTGAGGTTGAATTGCACAGAAAAATTGGCCTCACGCTCTCTTCCAAACTCATCAAATCCAGGGCCAAGACAAAAATCAATACAATTAGCAATAGCCCAGGATGCAGTAGATGTCCTTGGTGTCTTCAATATCTGATCTAGAGCTAAATGTTCCATAGCACTTGCTTCAGTCACCTCCATGGTCATTGGAACCAATTGTTATCTACTCATTCCACCTGAGGAAGTTTTTACATGCTTGGGGTAGACATCCCCTAACTGAAAGATGATTCAAGCACTGCTAAGTTTCCCTCAACCTGATTTAGCCCATCTGCTGAGATAGTTTCTTGGAGCCAGAGGTGATAGTTGAGTGACAAGTGTACATCAAAGGTAGAGAATAACCTTAAAAAGAGTTTAGCAAGCCCTCACAGCAGAGGTTCTAGTACTCCCTGAACACTTCCAAACACCCTAATTGTGCCACCTCGCTGCCTTTTAATTCCCACACTGATCATGTAAAAAAAAAAAAGAGGTATGTTTCATTCTCTAAATATTTCAATTGTTTTTCATGTGTTTCATTAGAAATCCTCTGTACTCTTGGTTTATCAATACATTGTTATAATATCTTTTGAAGTTTACATTTTTGTCATTGCACAAATTATTTTCTTGGATCTTCACTCTGCATCAGTTCATAAAAATCTTCCTAATTTCTTCTGAAACAGTTCAATTCTTTATTTCTCATGGCAAAATAACATTCCATTAAATTAATATAGCAATATTTTTAAGCCATTCCCAGGTATACACACATTCGTTTACTTTCCATTGTTTCGCTACTAAGAGCTATGATAAACATTTTTAGTACATATATGTATCTTTTTCTCTTTATTCTCATCAGCTATAAGACTGATACTCATGTAGCTGGGTCAAAAGATATGCACTGTTGAATTCCTTTTTGGTTCTAGATTCAATTGCTTTATGGAATGGCTGGACCAATTCAGATTTGTAACAGTGCACATGTTTGTCTATTTTCCCTTAGGCACTTCGATCGTTGCTATGATTTTCTTCTTTCATCTTTGTGTAAAGTCAATCATGATCATCTCTCCTGAGGACTGTTGCTGTGAATAACTTTAAGCATCAAATTGCATTGTATAGTGAACTGTCTATTCAGCAATAAACTAAAGCACAACATTCAAAGCAATATAACATGCCAACTTATGACTAATGTGGCCACATTGTGTTAAACAAAACATATCATTGCATAAGTCATAATCTCCTCAATTAATACACATTATCCAAATAAAATCTTCTTTCATCTTGACTTGAGACTGGCTTCCAATCATCTTTATGGGGCAGCAGAAAGTACAAACACCATCCATCCCTAGATCACAGTAAATCACGATCTCATCAGTCAATACAGAGTCACCAAATAAAGTCCTCTTTCCTCTTGAGCCAAGGTTGGCTTCCAAATCCTATGGCTCCTCCTTCAAGGGCTAACTTTTACCTGGATTCCCACATATGTAGTTTTCTGTCCTGGTTCTATATCTCAGCTGTGGGGACTGCTCCACTCCAAGTTTCTATTTCTAGAAAAACAAAGCTTAACAGAGCTAAAAAAAAAAAAATTCTGAAACAAGCATCAAAGTACTACTTTGCTTGCCATTGCACTTTGTAAATGTAATCTTCTAAGCATGAAGCAGAATTGGCATACTCTTCTTTTCTCTAATGATATGAGAATTTTTCCCCTATAGTTGTTGATAGCTTATTTTCCTTTGGCATTTGCCTACTCATGTTCTTTGACCATTTTCCCATTGGGGAATGACACAGTCTTATAAATTTGAATCAATTTTATCTTTATTTGAATAACAGACATTTATATGATAAAGTATTCCTTCTCTACCCCGATATCCACTTCTTGGTTTCTTTGTATTTCTGAACACTCTCCCTCATGAACACTGATTTCATGGGAAATTATTGCCCAGGTTTATGAGTGGACTGGTAAGTTATAAATATTGTTGCTTTTTTATGTTTAGTTAAAACATATTAAAATTAGTTATTCCAGCTTTCATGATTAAAGGGTAGTCTAGTGATTGTATTAAAAAATGACAATAAGAAGAAGTAAACTATATACCTGCTGACACTAAGATCATTCCTCTCTAAAGAGGAATCTGAGAGTGACTAAGTACCATCTGGCTGCCTCCTACAAATGATGCTAATCTTCTAGCATGGGTATATGTGGTATGAATTAAGCCAGCCTCAGTCAAGAAAAAGAGATTGCTAGGGAGGGAAGTGTGCCATATATACCTGTACGCTACATGTATGTATCCTTGATTTACTTATTGATATAATTAATCTCTCTCTTACCCTTCTTGTGGTAGGAAAAAAATGCCTTAATATCAAAACTATTTCATCTTTGTCACTGTAGTTTTAGTAGAACCTGACACATAGCATATAATTAATAAATGTTGAATTCAATAGAAGAATAATGGAAGAATATTAGAGGAGGAAGATAATTTGGAAATATCTTATTACATACTATAAAACTAAGATGAAAAGAGGCTATAGCTTCTCTCTGTGGTCTTCCATTCCCCATTGAAGAAGAGAGAAAGGAATCTCCTCACTTCCATTATTGTGTTTGATCCACTGCTTCAAGTGGATGCTAATGCGGTAAACTGAAAATTGCATGAGTATGTTTAAAAAGATAAAAAGTAGAAAGAACAGGAAGGGAGGAAGGAAAAATCAATTTAAAGAGAAATCAATAAGATCTTATATATACATATAGATGTATGTGAAAAAAATCATAAAATGTGCTTTGATTTAATAGACAGCCTTAATACCCTTTGCAGATACTATGTTGTAATATACTTCAGAATCCATATGAGATGTCATTTGTCTTAATTGATCTTTAATGTTTTGAGTCAACTTTGTTTTTGTTATAATCAAATGGTACTGCTACACTAACAATGAGAGAAGTATACAATCAAAAATGAACATGAAACTTTTGTTCAAAAAATTGGATAACTGAAAGAAACCCTTATAATTCAGGGGCCTCTGATGTCCAACATTTTCATTTTTGTTTTAGAAAAGTGAGACCTGGTGAATTTAAGTACATGGACCAAAACTAAACCTTGAGGAAATGGGATTAGCATTTGTATCTTCTAACTCAATCCAGCATTCTTTTCACTATACTTTCAAATATCAGTATTGTTCCCATATGACTCTGGAACCTGTTACACATAATCAGTGTGTCCAATATATAGCGTTTTAGTTAATCATAATTTTATTAATGTAGCTTAAGACCAACTCAATAAATTTATCTTCTAACAATATGCCAGAAAAAAATCACATATAAAATAGATTTTAATCAGGACAGATTAACAAATTAAACAAGGGACAATTAAATTGTTGAAAAATCATCTAAGACAAACCCCTAGATTCATAAAAATATGTTGAATACCATAGGTGACACAATGGATAAATCATTGGACATAGAGTGTTGTAAAGCTAAGCAAAAGCAACTTCCAAGGTTTGGATTA
>JAQQSV010006864.1:0-14170 GCA_028646515.1 Pseudochirops corinnae
AGAGTTCCCAGGTCAAGGAGAAAATATTGTAAGCAGGAAGAAACAATTTCAGTGTTGTGGAAACACAATCAGGATAACACAAGATCTAGCAGCTTCTACATTAAGGGATTGAAGGACTTGGAATATGATATTCTAGAGGTCAAAGGAGCTAGGATTAAAACCAAGAATCACCTACCGAGCAAAACTGAGTATAATGCTACAGGGGAAAATATGGTCATTCAATGAACTAGAGGATTTTCAAGCATTCTTGATGAAAAAAACCCAGAGCTGAACAGAAAATTTGACTGTCAAATGCAAGAAGCAAGAGAAGCATGAGAAGGTAAGCAGGAAAAAGAAATCATAAAGAACTTATTAAAGTTGAACTGTTTACATTCCTACATGGAAAAAATGATAATTATAATTCATGAGACTTTTCTCAATATGAGAATTGAAGGGAATATATATATATATATGCGTATATATACATATATATGTATGTATGTATAGGAGGGTATATGTGTGCATAAATATATATGTGAGTGTCTGCATATGTGTGTACATGTATACATAGACATTTCTACTATGGAAATGTTTTGCATAACTACACGTGTACAACCTATGTTGACTTGCTTGTCTTCCCAGTGGAGGTGGGTGAGGAGGGAAGAAGGGAAAGACTCTAGAATGAAAATTTTCAAAAAAAAAAGTTTAAAAAAAGTGTTTTTTACACACAACTGGGAAATAAGATATATGGGTACTGGGGTATAGAAATCCATCTTGCCCTACTAGAAAGTGGGGGGGGAAATGGGGGAGGTTAGAAGAGAGAACAGATTGGGGGAAGGGGTATTCAGTAGGCTTTCTATTTTGAGGTGGGGGTAGGGGAAAGACAGGGAGATAAATTTGTAACTCAAAATCTTGTAGAAATGAATGTTGAAAAAAATAAAATAATAAAAAATAAAAGAAACAATCAGTCTATCTCTATCTCTCAATATCTCTATCTATACCAATAGCTATATATCTATCTCTATCTCACTCAATAGCTATACCTATATTTCTCTATCTCTCAATATCTATACCTGTGTCTAGTTTTCTATATCTCTGCTTCTAATTCTTAATATTTATACCTACTCATACATATGTATGTATGTATGTGTGTGTGTGTGTGTGTGTGTGTGTGTATATATATATATATATATGATGGAATCAAGAATAGGTTTTGGAGGGTGAAAGCATAGCATTCTATAGGAATAGTGTCGTAAGTGCTAAAACTCAAAAGAAGACCAGGATGCTGAGGGACAAGAAGGGGTTTTGGGTGGCTTGGTTGGATGAATACATGTGTGTTTCTGTTTGTGTGTATGTGTGCATGTATGTGTTATATTGGGGAAAAGAAGAGTTATAACTAAGGAATAGGACCATTGTGTGGTTGAGAATTATACAGGGTTGGTACAAATATCAGATGGTAGAAATATTCAACTCTTATTTAGTTTCTATTTTCGCTGCCAAGAATAAGAATCACTAGACTGGAAAGAATGGGACAAAAATGGCTGGTAGAAATTTGAAACTCAAGATAACTAGGGAGACAGCAAGAAAACACCTAGATGCCTTTGATGATTTCAGTTTACCAGGCTAGATGAACTGTATCCAAGGGTACTGAAAGAACTAGCAGGTAGGATAATTAGCATGGGATGTAAGCCATTTGAGTGCAGGGTCCATTTTATTTTTATCTTTACTATTGCCTAGGAGAATGACTGACACATGGTAAGTGCTTATTAACTGAAGATTGGTTGAGCTACTGTCAGTGATCTTTGAAAGATTATGAAGAATAGGAGATAGAGATATAGATATAGAGGACTGGAAAAGGCAAATATTCCCATTGTTAAATGATGGGGGAAAAGAATGTAGTCTCCAAACTATGGAGCAGTGAGATGGACTCTGATTACGAAATTCTAGAGCATATTATTAAAAGGATGGTTAGTAAACATTTAGAAAATGAAACAGTGATCATAAAGAGCCAGTAGGACTTCATCAAGAACAGGACATGCCAGTATAAAGTCATGTCTTTTGTTGTCAGACAAGAGTGACAGACTTGTTACTAGACTGGTTGAACAAGAGAGTAACATAGATGCAGTTTATCTAGAGTTTAGCAAAGTGCTGACAAAGTCTCGTGCTATTTTTGAAGACAAGTTGGAGAGAAACAGAGGAGATTAGGTGACTATAGAACTACTGGAATGGTTAATAGTTTGATGTCAGCATGAAAGAAGGTCATTAGGGGAATACCCCAAGGATATGTGCTTGCCTCGGCGCTATTTCACATATTTATCAGTGATTTGGACAAATTAAATTTGTAGATTATATAAAGCTAGGAGAACTAGCTAGAATCAGAGCACAAAAATATTTTGAAATCTACAATGTTGGGCCAAATCTAATAAGCAATTTAATAGCGATAAATGTAAATGCTTACATTTGAGTTTAAAAATTTAATTTCCCAGGTGGTAGATAGGGGAGGTATGGTTATGCAGCAGTTTGTCTGAAAAAGGATTTGGGGTGTGGGATTTACTAGATCTTTTAAACTCAATGTGGATCAATAACATGATGGGGTAGCCAAAAAAGCTAATATGATCTTAGGTCACACTAAACTGGGCCAAGTATCTGGAAGGTGATAGTCCTTTTGTATCCTGCTCTGGCTAGACAATATACATAAAGTATTGATTTCAATTCTGTGCACCACGTTTTAGATGGGCCATTGAAAAGCTGGGGACCATCCAAAATAGGATGATCATGATAGTCAAGGATCTTGTGATCATGCCATATAAGAACCAGTTGATGAAACTGGGGATGTTTATCTTAGAGTAGACTTAAGGTAGCTAGGTGGTGCAGTAGATTGCGTGCCAGGCCTTGAGTCAGAAAGACATCAAATGTGGCCTCAGATAATTACTAGCTCTGTGACCCTGGGTAAGTCATCTAAGTCCTTTTGCCTCATTTTTTTTTATCTGTAAAATGAGCTGGAGAATACTGTTCCAGTATTTTTGCCAAGAAAATTCCAAATAGGGTGAGAAAGGCTTGGACATGACTGGATATCAAAGACTTAGATGAGAAGGTTTGGGATGGGGATGATAGCTGTTTTCAAGAATATGAAGTACTATGATGTGGAAGAGGGACTGTATTTGCTCTACTTAGTTTGTGAAGGAACCAGGAATATTAGGTTGAAGCTGATAAAATGATGGGTTTATGTTTGATATAAGAAGAAACTTCCTAACCATTTGAGCTATATAAAAGTGAAACTAAATGCTCTGGGAGGTAGTGAATTCCCCTTTACTATCTGGAGGTCCTCATATAAAGGATGAATGATACTTTTGATGCATTTTGAAAAGGGGATTCTTTTTAAATTAATGATTAGACAATATGGCCCTTTAGGTTCCTTCCAACTCAGAGATTTTGTAATTCTAAGGAAGGTAGCTATGGAAGCTGTCACTGGAAAGTCTCCATCTCAGTGAATCAGGAGGCAAGACAATTTGCTATAAATTGGGGATAGGGAGTTAGGCTTCAGTTGGAGGTGAAAGGGAAAAAGGAAAAGCCCTAGAACGATCATTGTGGCAAATGGTCTAGGAATAAGGATAGATTATAAATATTGTATAGTAGTAATGAGGAGCCAGCTGAGCTTATGTAACATAAATTTATAGTAGGGGAAATCAGCTTCATTTTATAATCTTCTATTGTGAGGCTGTAACCTTAGATCAGGAGTGGAGAAAATATATCAGATTGCATGCTGCCGTGGTGGGGGAAGGGGGGAGAAGAGGGAGGGGGAGAAAGTTTGGAACTCAAGGGATTGTGGAACTGAATGTTATAAACTAAAAGTAAATGTTTTTTTAAAAAAAAGAGTGGAGAAAATAAATAATGGGGATGAATGAATGAATTAAAAATAAATGTATTAAGGGCTTACTATATGGCAAACACTATATACAAATAAAAAAGTAAAGAGAGTCTCTGCCCTCAAGGAGCTTGCATTCCTTTTTTTTACACTTTAAAAGAAATTTATTTTTAACATTCTTTTCAAATTTTGAGTTTCAAATTCTTCCTTCTGCCCTACCCACTGAGGAGACAAGCAATATGATGTGAATTATACACGTGAAAGCATGCAAAACACATTTCCATATTAGTCATATTTTTAAAAGCCCAATAAAAATAAAGAACGTGAGAAAAATCATACAGTTATCACATCATGACTTTTCCCATTAGTTTTGATATATATAATGTGACTTGGCATAAGAAATTAAATGGGAATTTTCGGGGGAGTTTTGTGGAAGCTGCAGATGATATGTGAAGGCCAGCAGATAACTTAGAAAAAATTTAGAAACTCAGAAATGCATAAAATATATATATGGTACTGTATAATATCAACATATTTTATCTTTTAATACCATAAGTCAGACTGCTCCAATATGAAGGAAGGGTCAAAAATTTTTTACATGGATTTTCGAGATCATGGGGGGGGTGCCACACCTCTGCCCCCCACGATTAGGAAGGGATAACTATTGCAGTTTGCACTCAGAGTTCATCAGTTTTCTCTGTGGAGATACGTCCTTTGGAATTATCTGGGATCATTGTATTGATCAGAATGGCCAAGTCTTTCACAGTTGATCCCCATTACAGCACTGTTGTTACTATGCACTATGATGTCCTGGTTCTTCTCACTTCACTTTGCGTCAGCAAAGACCTCAAATAGGTCTTGGTATATTTTTCTAAAACCAACCCTCTTCCTGTTTCTTATAGCACAATAGTACTCCATCACAATCATATGTCATGACTTGTTCAGTCATTCTCTAATTGATGAGTATCCCCTCAATGTGCAACTCTTTGCCGCCATAAAAAGAGCTACTAAAAATATTTTTGTACAGATATGTCCTTTTCCTTTTCCTTTGATCTCTTTGGGATGTAGTAGTGGTATTGCTGGGTCAAAGGGTATTCACAGTTTTATATCCCTTTGGGCATAGTTCCAAATTGTTTTCCAGAATGATTAGAACAGTTCACTACTCCATCAGCAATTCATTAGTGTACCTATTTTTCCTTCATTTCCTCTAGCGTTTTTCTTATCTGATAGGTATGAGTTGGTACTTCAAAGTTGTTTTAATTCATATTTCTCTAATCAACAGTGATCAGAGCATTTTTCATATGATTATTGATAGTTTTTATTTTTCTTTTAAAATCTTCCTGCTTATCAATTGAGGAATGGCTCTTATTTTTACAAATTTATTAATTCTTATAAATTTGACTGAGTTCTATACTCAGTATATATTTGAGAAACAAGGCCTTTATCAGAGAAACTTGCTGTAAATTTTTTTTATATTACTTCATTGTCTATGGTACCTCTTAGCATAATATTGTTTCCCTGCTTGTGTCTTTTAATTAGTTCTATTTTTGCTTTTGCTTTGTCTGAAACCTTGATTGCTATCCTAGCCCTTTTTTACTTCAGCTGAAGCATAATGGATTCTGCTCCAGTCTCTGTTAGTGTCTTTCTGTTTCAAGTGTGTTTCTTGTAAACAACATATCGTAGGATTCTGGTATCCATTCTATTTTCTGCTTCCACTCTGGGGTGAATTCTTCTCATTTACATCCACAGTTATGATCACTGTGTATTTTCCTCCCTCCTACTTCCTGCCCTTATTTATCCTTCTCTTTCTCTCTCTCCTTTCACCTTGTCCCTCCTCAAAACTGTTTTGCTTCTGACCAACATCTCCCCTAGTCTGACCTTTCTTCTATCAGCCTCTTCTTTTATCCCTTCTCCCCTACTTCCCTGTCAGGTAAGATAGACTTCCATACCCATTTGAGTGTGTATGTTATTCCTTCTTTGAGTCAATTCCAATGAAAGTAAGGTTCAAATATTGTGTGCCATTCAATTCCAATGAAAGTAAGGTTCAAATATTGTGTGCCATCTCTTCCTGTCTTCCCCTCTACTTTATATGCTCTTTTGTGCCTCTTTTACATGAGATAATTACCCCATTCTACCTCCTCCTTCCCCTTCTCCCAGTGTATCCCTCCTTCTCACCCTTTAATTTTATTTTTTTATATTATGCTGTCATAGTCAATTCACATCCTTGCTTCTCTGTCTATGTATACTTCTTTTAACTACCCTAACAGTGATAAAATTCTTAAGAGTTACACCTATCATCTTCTCATGTAGGAATGTAAACAGTTTAACCTTATTGAATCCCTTATGATTTCTCTTTCCTATTTAGTTTTTTATGCTTCTCTTGAGTCTTTTATCTCAAAGTCAAATTTTCTATTCAGCTCTTGTCTTTTCATCAGGAATGCTTGAAAGTCCTCTGTTTCATTAAATATCCATGTTTCCCCCTGAAGGATTATAGTAAATTTTTCTGGAGAGGTTATCCTTGGTTTCAATCCTAGCTTCTTTGCCTTCTAAAATATTATATCCCAAGTCCTCTGATGTTTTAATGTAGAAGCTACTAAATCTTGTGTGGTCCTGACTGACTCCATGATATTTGAATTGTTTCTTTCTGTCTGCTTGCAATATTTTCTTCTTGATCTGAAAGTTCTGGAATTTGTCTATGATATTCCTGAGAGTTTTCATTTGGGGATATCTTTTCAGGAAGTGATTGGTAAATTCTTACAATTTCTATTTTTCCTTCTGATTCTAGGATATCAGAATTTAATGAAGTACGATGTCTAGGCTCTTTTTTTTGGTCATGGCTTTCAAGTAGTCCAATAATTCTTAAATTATCTCTTCTTGATATTTTTTCCAGGTCAATTGTTTTTTCTGAGCCATTTCACATTTTCTTGTATTTTTCCATTCTTTTGCCTTTTATTGTTACTTGATGTCTCATGGACTCATTATCTTCCATTTGTCAAATTCTCATTTTTAAGGAATTATTTTCTGCAGTGAATTTTTGTATCTCTTTTTCCATTTGATCAATCCTACTTTTTAAGGAGTTCTTTTCTGTAATGAATTTTTGTATATCTTTTACCATTTGGCCAAGTTGACCTTTTAAGGAATTCTTCTCTTTACTGGACTTTAGTGGCTTTTTTTTTTAAACATTTGACCTATCCTGGTTTTTAAGGTGTTATTTTCTTCAGTATTTTTTTGTGCCTCCTTTTTCAGTCTATTGAGTCTTTTTCATGATTTTCTTGCATCATTCTAACTTCTTTTCCCAATCTTTCCTCTACCTCTCTTATTTGATCTTTAAAACCCTTTTTGAGCTCTTCCAGGAATTCTTTTTGGGCCTAAGGTCAATTTACATTTTTTCTTTGAGGTTTTGCATTTGGTGTTTTGACATTGTTGTCTTCTTAGTTTGTTTTGATCTTCCCTGTCACCATAGTAACTTTCTATGGTGAGGTTCCACTTTTGTTGTTTCCTCATTTCTTCAGCCTATTTTTTGATTTTAATTTTATATTAAAGTTTGGCTTTGCTTCCAGGGAAGAGAAGCCACTATCCTAAGCTTCTGGTTTTTTGTACTGCTGTTTTCCAAGCTAATTCTAAGGTCTGTAAGTTTTCAGTTCTTCCAAGGTGGTATGATATAAAGAAAAGTGTAGTCACTGCCCTCCTGGCTTTGGCTCTGATCTATGGGTGACCACAAGTTCCCTTTTCTGTCCTAGAACTATGATCAAGGCACCTGCTCCTACTAGTGCTGTTACTCACCCTGGAACTGTGACTTGAAGTCATTTATGGGCAATGCACCAAAGTCCTGCTCTCAGTGCCAGAAAAAAGTCTTTGTAATCTCCTTCTGACCAATTTTCCAACCTTCTTATCATCTGTTGGCTGAGAGTTCAAGAAGCTTCCACCATTACTGATTCAGTCACCCCTAAGGCCTATTGCTGATCCACCTACACACTGTCTTCCACTCTTACCCATTGTGACAGATCTTTCCTGCCAATCTTCTAAGTTGTCTTGGACTGGAAAATTGTTTCACCCCATCCTTTTGTTGGTTCTGCCTCTACAGAATTCATTTTGAAGAGTTATTTTAATTTTGTTTGGAGGGGAATTTGGGAGAGCTCAATCAAGTCCCTGCCTTTATTCCACCATCTTGGTTTCATTCTCTCTAGGAACTTACATTCTATTGTAGCAGCAGTTCTCAATCTGTGGGTTGCGACCCCTTTGGGGGTTGAACGACCCTTTCACAGGGGTCACAGGGGTTGCCTAAGACCATCGGAAAACACATATTTCTGATGGCCTTAGGAACCAAGACACTGCTTCTCTATCTGTCTCCAGGCAGGTCTGCCCACATGCAGATTCACCCACATATGAGTATTAAAGGGTTGCGGCATTAGGAAGGTTGAGAACCACTGTATTAGAGGGAGATCACACAAATAGGGAGGGATAGACCTGGTGGGATATTTTGGCTTAGAAAGTTATAGAGATGGAGACATAGGGGAGTAGATTGATGCACCCTTTCTTGTAGCAATGGAAGTATTTACTTTTTTTCAGAATTGGAAAGAGAGTGGAAGGGATCACAAAGTATATGCCCAGTGGTGAGGTGACTGGTGAGAAATGGACACAACCTAAGTGACCGAGGTTGTCTGAATATAATGGGCCATATTGAGCAGCTCAATGATACAGTAGATAGAGCATTGGGCCTGGAGTCAGGAAGACTCATCTTCCTGAGCTCAAATCTAACCTCAGGCACTTACTAGCTGTGTGACCCTGGGCAAGTCCCTTAACTTTCTTTATCTCAGTTCCTCAACTAGAAAATGAGCTGAAGGAAATGGCAAACCACTCCATTATTTTTTGCCAAGAAAACCCAAATGTGACTATGAAGAGTTGGATGTGACTGAAATAATTGAATGACCACAAGAAAGTAGGCCATACTCATATGAACCTAAAAGGGTTAAGTCCTCCAGGTCATGGTCTCTGCTTCAGGCAGAAAGATGGCTGGTGAGAAGGAAAATGTGAAGTCAAATTTACCCAGGGATTTCTCAGGGATGAAGATTGATAGAATAGGAGAGAAGGAAGGGAAGGAAGCAAATAAGCATTTATCTAGCACCTACTGTATGCCAGGCGCACTGTACTAAGCACTTTTGCGAGTAGTTTTTCATTTGATCCTCACAACTCTGGGATATATTCACATACACACACACATATATATATATATATATATATATATATATATATATATATATATATATATATATATATACACACACACACACATATATACATATACACATATACGTACACAAACACACACACACACACACACACATATATATATATATACATACATACATAAATTATTATTCCCATTTTTGCAGTTGGAGACACTGGGGCAAACAGAGGCTAAGTGACTTGTCCACAGTCACATAACTAGCAAATGTTTGAGTCTTCAGGGCAGTGAAATCAGGGGCTGGGGAGACAGCCAAAGAAGCATTAATGTAGTTTACAGTGGTGTTATGGTTGGGTATAAAGGTAAATAAAGCTAGAGGAGAGAGATGAACTAGGAATACAGGGGTGAATTGAGAGGTTGGAAGTCTCAGGAAGGTAGAGAAATGAAAGGAAATGAAAGACTAAAAGGCTGTGACTGTTTCAGGTCCTAGGGGGTGTGTAGATTATTATACTCTTAGGAGTGGTATAAAATTAGGTGTGACCATGTTGGTGTGTGAGGAAGAGAATATTAATAATTATGGCGAATATTTATATAGAACTTGAAAGTTTGCAAAGTGCTTCACATATATTATATCTTATTTACTTTTCAAAATAATTCTGGGAGGTAGGTGCTATTAGTATCCCCATTTCACAGAAGAGGAAACTGAGGCTCAGAGAGATTAAGTGGTATTCATTCCCATTGTCACCTAGCTAGTAAATCTCAGGAGTTGGAATCAGACCCAGATGCCCCCAACTCCAGGGTCAGTGATCTTTCCACTATAACACACTCCTTGGAAGGAAGCTGTCAGAGGTGGAGACAGAGAGTAATTATATGGTCAGGCTGTTAGAGAAGTCTTCAACAAAAATACTGGAATTCTCAAAGACAAAAGCAGGCCATAGGGTGGAGAGCTGTCACTGAGAGCAGTTAGGAGAGTGACCTAAAAGGGTGTGGAGGGTTAAAATGGAAATCTTTTTGAGTTGTTTCTAAAAATATGAGTCAACAACAATGTAAATGAAAAGAACAATTAAATGGTGCTGACCAATATGGAAGTATAATAAGCAGTCTTTGCCCTATAGGAGAGGAATAAATCCATTTTCCTCCTTTCCTTGGAGAGCTGTGGGGGGAAGGGAGGGGTATGGAATGTGATGTACACTGTCAGACTGGATCTAGGGGTGAGTTGGTTTTTCTTCACTGTTTTTTCTTTGTTACAAGGGAAAAAAAATCATAGGCAGGAAAGGGTAGAAAGGAATATATTCTGTGATGTGACTCTGATATAAAAATAAAAGGTAATGAAATGACATTAAAAATTTTAAGATTCATCAGACCTTAAGGAAATAACATGTTTGAAAAGTATGATGTCTTCTTTTGTGAGAATCAATAATATCCAATACCGGCCACCCTTTGCTGGTTGAGGATTGTATATGATTTTGGAATCATCATCCTGATTATGATAAAATATGAAAGACAGAACTGGAGGAAGGGCGGTCAAGTTGGCCAAAGGGGGGATCCAAAATTCACCGTAGTCATCACTGAAAACATGTGATTTGGTGGGGAAAGGGTAATGTAACTCTGGAGAAACATTTTTTTCTCCGTTTCTAATTAGTTTTAAGTTCATATCTTGCCTCAGACACATACTAGATCTGTAACCTTGGGCAACTCACTTAATCTTTGTCCACCTCACTTTCCTCATCTGTAAAATAGGAATAATAATAGCACCTAAGATGTCGCCTAGGATTGTTGTGAAGATCAAATGAGATCATATTTATAAAGCACTTGGCAAACCTGAAAGTGTTATATAAATGCTATTATTATTATTATTTATTTTGGAGGTTCCCATTTGCCATTGTCACACACAGAGGTTCTGAACTCCCCAAGATCACAAAGCCAGGATTTGAACTTGGGATTCTCTCACTTCAAGTCCAGTATTCTTTCTATTCATTTTTCCATGCTGCTTACCTGATTCTCTGTATATATTTTATCATAATTCTTCTTTATGTTGTCATAGCATTTTTGATCTTTCAAAAGGCATCCCATTACTTTTAATTATCACGTCAATATGACTCATAATTGTGATTTTCCCCCCATACTCATTTAAAGGCATCCACATAAAATTCTGAAGGATCACACATAGCCTGAGGGCTGCCACTACATACCTCACATGCATATATAAGATCTCAAGAATTTATAAGGTTTTTTTCACCAAGAGCCATAAATAGCTGTAACTGAGCCTGGGGCAGATTGAGTTGGAGGGGTACTTAGTGGTGGTGAAACAGAGGACAGGCCCACTGTGGGCTCCAAGAGACAGGATTCTTTGTCTCCCAGGCATCTGGTTTTGCTTTGGATAGAAGTCTTAGGCTGGAGTCAGAAAGATCTGATTTCAAATCCTTCCTCAGACACATCCTAGATGTGTGATCCTGAACAAGTCACTTAACCTCTTTCTGCCTTTGTTTTCTCAACTGTAAAATGGGGGTAATAGTAGTACCTACCTCACAGGATTGTTGTAAGGATGAAATGAAATAATATTTGTAAAAGTCCTTAGCACAGCGCCTGACACAGTAGGAGCTTTATAAATGTTTATTCCTTTCCCTTCCCTAAGGAGGAAGGTGGGGTCCTGGGGATAGGAAATGGTACTTTTGGCAATGTGATCCTGAGAGTAGTGGCCCAGGGTCAGTTGTACTGTGACCAGAAGACTTCTGGAGTTTAGGCTTGGGAATGTCAGCTACAATGAGGAAGAAGTATAGCCCCAGGGGGAGGCTACACCCTTCTCCAAGATGTCTGAGTGTCAGCACTCTGGGGGCAAAGCCTCTTTCACCCCATACTGTTTACAGCTTTGCTGTCATACATGCTATTTATTAATTATGCCATTGTTAAATCATATTCTACTGTTTGGTGTGGCTGCATACTTTCATACTGGAGTCCACAGTGGGGCTTGGAGAGTTTTTTCCCAGTGCTCTGGGAGTTACTCATATGTCTAGCGGTTCTCTTGAAAGTCAGTAGTGCATTAGTAAACCAATACCTGTTTCATTGACAAAGCAAGAAGGTAAGGTGACCCAAATAGCTTTATGTCAGAAGATTCACCCTTCTAATGAACTCCTACTCCTGTCTATTTCCCATCAGAAGAAAGAAAGTCAAATGCCACTCAAAAGTGTTGGCTCCTTGGCCCCGATTAGGGAGTTATTCCAAAGGCAAGGAGGTAACTGTGAATTTGAGAAAGTTCTATTTCCTTGACACTATCATGAAAAGACAGAAGCAACCCAGGGGGTTGAGCATCTGGTTAGATCTACAATCTAACCTCACTTATCAGATTAGTCATGACTCAATGCCAACTCAATCTACACACATCCGAGTAGATCTCTCTCACATATTGACATCTAATCTGACATCTTTTTGTATCTGTAAGCCCAAGCACCTTCTCCATGGAGTCTTTAACAGGAGAGAATTTTGTATAAATTTATATTTAAATTTTTAAGAAATTAGACTTGTGATTTTTATCAGATTAGGAAGCTTCCAGTGAGGAAACTCCATCCACCAATATGTCTGCCTGTTCACTACAGCCTCTAGTCTTAGAGAATACTTTGAATCATTGAGGGATTAAGTGGCTTAATAGGGTCACGTACTCAATATATAGTAGAACTGATCTCAAATCCAGGTCCTTCTGACTTAGATACTTTAGATTCATTCTATCACATATGTGGCTCAAATATTTAGTATTATATGTAGGGAGCGAAGGAAAGGGGACAGATGTCCTTTCTAAAATCAGGCAACTGCTACTGAATTGTAACCAGCAAGGAGTTCATGACTGATGGAAAGAAAGCAAGTAGAACAGTGGTAGAAACTGAGCAAGTTGTGTTATAGCTCAAGAGAGCTTTGGAGGAAAATACTGGCTTTAGACTTGAAGAAAGCAATTTTTTTAAAGTTCAAAGAAATGGTCAATATGGTCTCATGGCCTGAGACTCTAAAAGGGAACGTGACTGAGGAGGATCAAGAGCTCTTAAAAAAAATTCTGATGATTGGCTCATCAGTGATGCTAATAAAAAAGGAAAGGAGATATTTAGTTAGAGCAGTGGTTCTCAATCTTCCTAATGCCACGACCCTTTAATACTTGTATGTGGGCATATCTGCACGTGGGCAGACCCACCTGGAGAGGATCTAGGAGCTGTGTCTCGGTTCCTAAGACCATCGGAAATATGTGTTTTCTGATGGTCTCAGGTGACCCCTGTGACCCCTGTGAAAGGGTCGTTCGACCCCCAAAGGTGTCACGACCCACAGGTTGAGAACCGCTGAGTTGGAGGGATGTAGCTTCACAGGGAATCTCTAGCATGCCCAGTTTTGGAACAGATATCTAGAAAAGACAGAAGCAGGGTGAGGTAATCAAGGAAGGCTACTAAAGAGGGGCAGGGCTCATGAGAGGAGGGTCATGAAGCTCAGACTGAATTGAACCTTGCAGAATAGGAGGGGGAACAAGAAGGATTTTTGAAAAGCTGTTTCTAGAGCCTGAGAAGGAACAAGGAAGGGACAGGCTGGCTGGGAAGGGGAGTTCATATCATGTTAACATGCAACAGAGAGAAAACAGAATGATTTGACTCTTCTTTGCTTCTCTTATTTCTGTCAAGGAGGATGATCCTGGGGCTTTGAAGTATAGAATAAAAATGGTTTAGTGGGAATTGGGGCCCAAGATGAGTAAGAAGGAAAAGAACTATTAAATGGTCTAAACAAGTACAAGTTTTTTGGCTTTCAAAAGATAACAGAAAAACAGAGCCAGAACTAGGATGGGAAGTTCAGGGCATTTCCCCGGGGCAACAAAATGAGGGGGCACTGATAACGCTTCAACTCCTCCAGCACCATAGAAATAATAGGATTTAGTCCAGTGATTCTCAACCTTCCTAATGCTGCGACCCTTTAGTACTCTTATGTGGGCGTATCTGCATGTGGGCGGACCTGCCTGGAGACAGAGAGAGGAGCAGTGTCTCTGTTCCTAAGACCATTGGAAATATGTGTTTTCCTTTTTTTTTTTTTAATTTTTTTTTAAATTTTATTATAGTTTGCATCATTCATTTCCACAAGATTTTGAGTTACATATTTTCTCCCCCTCTTACCCCCAC
>JAQQSV010006865.1:0-14170 GCA_028646515.1 Pseudochirops corinnae
ATGCCACTTATATATGGCTTCATACATATCTCACAACATTTTTTTTAATAGAACAAGTCCAAGGAGAGTTCATGGGAGCAGTCCAATAGAGATTCCCATATAGGAGGTCACTTCCATTAATAAACACTATTTTGAGGTAAAATCCATCAACTACTTCTGAACTCAAGACATTATGTACCCAACCTCTCAGAAGGGGTAAGAAGAGACCAGATTTTAACCCAGTTCTCTGAATCCATATCAAGAGCTCCTGATAACTTTAACACTGCTAGGTGGTGCCATGGATACAGCAATGGGCTTCTTGTCTGGAAGACCGGAGTTCAAATTCAGCCTCAGACACTTGCTAATTGTGTAAGTCACTTAACCTTTTTCTGCCTAAGTTTTCTCAACTGTAAAATGCAGGTCATGATAGCACCTGCCTCCCAGAACTGTTATGAGAATCAAATGAGAAAATGTTTGTTAAATGATTAGCACGATACCTAGCATAGATAGATATATAGACATGTATATATGGAACTTTATAAATGTTCATTTCCTTCCTTTCCTCCTTCTTTAAAGCAATAGCCATTTAAGACAACTCAAATGTTCTTTTAAAGCTATGTTCCTCTCGTTTTTTCCCTTAAAATATAAGCAAATGTAAATGGAATAAGCAATATATCAATTTCTGCAGATAGTTCAAGAATGATAACTTGAAAACAAAAACAAAAAACCCAACTTGGATTTGACAGTTAGCTGGTCAACAATAACCTTTAAGAGAACAATTGTATTACTGAGGAAAGACATCATCATGTAAGGCAGTGATTCTCAACCTGAGGGTCCGGACGCCTTTGGGGGTCAAACAAGCCTTTCACAGGGATCACAAGGGTCACCTAAGACCAACGGAAAACACAGATTTCTGATGGTCTTAGGAACCGAGACACCGCTCCTCTATCTGTGTCCAGGCAGGTCCGCCCACATGCAGATACGCCCACATACGAGTATTAAAGGGTTGTGGCATTAGGAAGGTTGAGAACCACTGCTGTTAGGGGTTGAGGACAGTACGTGGTGATGAAGTGAAAGCATCAGCTATATCTTGTCTCTACAACTTCAACAGTGAAAATCACTAAGCTTTGTGGGACATGATGTAATTTTTTGGTCTTTTTTTAAAGTTATTAATAGATTAAGCACTTTGGGGAAAAGAGGATTGAAAAGGATATAGAATGATGCCCTAAGTAAAAAGGATGAAGATAGATGATTTTAAAAGAAGCCAGAACTAGTCAACTCATTCACTTCTGTTTAATACGATGATCTGTAGACTAAAAAAGATAAAATAACAGTGCTTAATAGGGACCTGAAATTCAAAACAAATAAGAATGGTAAAAGAATACCCAGCTTTCCCTGATAATTTCAAGTTACTAAATCCAGACAAGTTACATCCCAAGGTGATGAAAGAACTGATAGCTGTAATTCACCTTTGAAATATTGTAATGATTAAGAGAGCTACTTCAGAACTGAAAAGGGACAAATGTCCTAACTTTCAAGAAAGGGAAATGAGCAAACCTATGAAAAGGAGAGATATAGAACAAGAGCTAGAAGGAATAAATCAAGCAAAGACTTTTTAAGAATGGGGAGACATAGGAATGTTTGAAGACAGAGGGGAAGAAACCATTATATGATGAGAGACTGAAGAGAGTGAGAGCAATTGGTTGAAGGTTAAGGAAGAATAAAATCAAGTCCACACACAGATTTTTATTTTGGCAAAGAGAAGGACTACATGTTTATCTGAGACTGCAGTGAAGGAAGAGATACTGAAGTGATCATGTCTCCCTTGAGGATTGGACAAAGGCAGAACATACCAGGTTATGTGCATGGGATAAAAGGTAATCTAGTTTGGCTAGAGTATGGAGAAGAGTAGCATGAAAAGGCTGAAAAAGTAGCCTGGTACCAGATCATGGAAGGCTTTAAATGGGGGAAAAAGTGAATTCAGAATTTAAATGGTAAGCAATAAGGAGCTACTGAAATGTGTGCTTTGTTTTGTTTTGTTCATTTGTTGTTTTATTTTTAAATTAGAATGACAGGATCAGTTATTTGTACAAGTAAACTAAATGGTCTTTCAATAGATAGAGCACTCAGCCTAGAGTCACAAGACCTGAGTTCAAATTTGGCCTCAGACATTTCCTAGCTGAGTGACCCTAGCCAAGTTACTCTGTTTGTCTCATTTGTAAAATTGGGAATAATGAAAGAGCTGAACTCTCAGGGTTGTTGTAAGGATCATATGAGATAATAATTTTAAAGCACTTAGCAGAGTGCCTGGCACATAGTAGGTGTTTTATAAAGATTAACTTTATTATTATTATTTTATCTGGAGGTATTGTGAGCGATGGTTTAGAGTGAGTAAAGAATGAATATAGGAAAATCTGTTGGGCCCTTGCAATTCAAATGATAGATGGTAGGGACTCTTTTCTAGAGTAACTGTATTAGAAGTAAAGAAATAGGAACAGATTGTGAGATGCAATGGAAGTAAAATTGGCAAGATTTGGTAAATGAATGAATATTAAAGGTGGGGAGGGGAAAGAAAACAAAAAAGTTCTTGAACATGAGAAACTATAGATAGAGGACAAAGACAATTTCAGTTTGGGACATACTGAATTTAAGGTGCCTATGAAAATATTCCTGTGATTATTTCCAATTGGAAATATGGCTCTGGGTCTCAGAGGGAGGTTAAGAGGTGTGTATGTGTGTGTGTGTGTGTGTGTGTGTGTGTGTGTGTGAGAGAGAGAGAGAGAGAGAGACAGACAGACGACAGACAGAAATAGAAAGGTAGAGATAAAGAGATTTATATTTTACACATGATTTATACATGAACATATACTTATATATGCATATTTACATGTGTGTACTTATATATGTATACTTACACATGAATATATACTTATATGTGCGTATTTACACATATGTGTATGTGTGTGTTCATATACATGCATAGACACATATGTAATGTAATCTGCCTAAAGGTGATTTTTTTTTTTTTTTTAAGAATAGGTCTCCCTATCTTGCCCAGCCTGGAAGTGAAGTAGTCTGATGCCACCACTAATCAGCACAAGAAATTGAAACTGCTCTGTTTCTAACCTGGGACAACTCACCTTTTCCCTGGGCAACCTGCTGGCCTCCCATCCCCCTGGGCTTCCCACATTAATGACAAACTTAGTGTATACACCAATCAGTATAGCCCATTGCAGTTCAGAACTCTCCAGTAGCTGTGATTCTAGGAGTGCACCACCATACCTGACTCTAAAAGTTGATCATTGAAGCCATAGGAACAAATAAGTTAACAAGCTGAAAGAGGAAGAATACTAAGAGGCAGAACTGTTAAGAGGCAGGGAAGAGGGTGAAAAGCTGGCAGAGAAGACAGGAAGCTGGTGATGGCGAATGGCCGGAGCTTCAGACAGTTCAAGGAAGATGAAGACTTTTAAAAAGTCTTGAATTTGACAGTTGACTCGAAAGTCATCAAGGACCAAAGGAACAATTTCAGAAGAGTAGTAGAGAAAGAAGTCAGACTGAAAGGAGCTGGGGGGAGGGCAATACAAAGTAAGACAGTGGGGGCCTCTGTTTATAGATCCCAACATTCTCTACAGCACAACTCCAAAAGTGAAAATCACGAAGTAGATTTTTGGAGATGAGATCATTTTATTTTGGTTTTAAAATTAAGCAACAAAATTCCATCTCTGTATTATAATCCCCACTAAATGAACCCTGAAAATCACTCCCATAGTGCTGAAGCCTATCATTGCATTCAGCCATTTTCTGTATTGGTAATTTTATTTTTATGTTCTACTTTGTAAAATGCTGCCTTCTGCCACATATATTGGGATTTTCACTGCTCATGTGAGCAAATGTTCAGTATATATGTAATTAGAGAATTCTTCCTATGAAAAGCTGGATGTATTTGGCTGTTTTGCCTTGAACTAGGGGAATATTGAATTAAATACTTACGTGTTTTAAACAGACTTTGGTTTCTAACTTTGGATTATTTTCCTGGTGAGTGAGCATGGCATTTGCAACTGCTAATAACAGATGCTTCTGTCTCTCACACAAGCACATACACATGCCAACACACACATACATTCATGCTACAAAACTCTAAGAGAATGTAGAATATTACGATGAGAAATGGACATGCTCAGGCTTGAGGTTTGAATAAACTAAGCTGACAACATAGAATAGATTCAGCTGGATTATTTTCGAGTGCGTTCCTTATATTGTTCATTATAACAGAGAGAGGATGAAAATAAAAATTGATAAAAACTTTTTCAAGGAAAATGATGAGGATGCCACAAACTTATTAAGTTGTAGATATAATAAGCTATACAAAAGAAAGATGAGGAGAAAGGAATAGATATGTATGTGATAGCAGACCAGATCATTAATCCCAGGTAAAATCGTTCTTTGAATTATAAACTCGTGAGTTGATTACTCAAGTTTTAAATCATAGGTCTTCAAAAAATGAGATGATTAAACAGTCCTTTACCAGATGACAGCAAGTAATTCCTTCTTTGCTTTTTGTACTTCCATCAGTCATCTGATGATGGTCCTTTATGGGGTGAAAAAAAAAAGTCTTCTGATATTATCATTCCTATGCTAATCATGAGATAATTTTTATTTTTTGTAATATTATGCTTGAGGGAGGGGTCCAGACCTGTGATTTCCATGGTGTAGAAACTTCTCATCTCAGTGAAAAGTGAAAAGGCAGATCAGCTACTCTTCTTTAACTTATAGTCTTAGAAAATCACTTGAAGCATTAATTGGTTAAGTGACTTGCTCATGATCACATAGTAATATGTGTCAGAGATGGGAACAGAACATAGGTCTTCCTGCTCATAACATCAGTTCTCTATCCAAAATATTACATTGCCTGTCTTTTCTTTTTAAATCTATTTACCTCCAATAGGTGGCACGTATGATATTCTGTAGTATTTCAGAGGGCCTTGTGAATGTTTTTGTGTGTATGAACACATACTGTGAATTCATATGCACTTGTGTATACATACATGTTGTATAGTATTTATGCCATATGCATAACCAAATTCTCTATATCAGTAAATGTATATGTACATGTATACATATATATACTTGTATGTGACTTGCAATTTCATCTGTTTATATACATACATTCATATTTGAATACATACAAATCCATTCAGTAAGCTAAGTCTTAAAGAATTGTTTGAAGTACTGAGAGGTTAAGTGACTTCTCTGAGGTCACCTAGAAAATATCAGTCAGGACTTGAACTCAGGATTTCCTGAGTCTAAAGCCACTCCTCCACCTTCTCCACTTCTCCAACACTGCTTCTTTTCTTTACATGCCAAACTCCAAAAAATACCAGATGTGACATTTTAAAATATTCCAAGTTCCCCAATGAATCATGGTTGGAATATTTTGAGGGCATTTATGTGTGTGCGTGTATGTGTGTGTGTGTGTGTGTGTGTATAGGTACAAACATACTCTCATTATATATACACACCTGAATATCTATTATATGTGCATTATTTACATATGTATAAGTATATATGTATATGCTTATGTATACATGTGTATGTGTGTATATGTGTGTGTGATTCCACATGTATATGTAGACACCATAGAAACAGAGTCAACCTCAAAGTCAGGAGGACCTGGATTCAAGTTCTATCTCTCACATAGTAGTTATGTGATGCTGGGAAAGTCACTTAACATCTCAATGTCTCAGGCAACTGTCTATACATTTTATATATAAATAATGCCAACATAGTAGGTATTAATAGAGAGTTCCCAGTGAAATTATAGTTCTTATCCAAATCCTCTACATATACATAGAAAAAAGTAAGGAGTGGGTGAGGGAAAGTGAGAGAAGAGAGAGAAGAGACAGAGAAAGTGGGAGGGGGAGAGAGGGAGGAAGAGGGAGAAGGGAGGGAGGAGCAGGAAGAATGAATGAATGAATGAATGGTCCCAGTTATCCAGGCATGCAAACTCAGTGCCATCCTCAACTCCTTTCTCATATTTACTCTATATGTTCAACCTTTTGTCAAAATTCCCTTAGTACAGGTTCTCGTTACCTCTCACCAGGACTCTTATAATGGCCTTCTATTGCTCCTCATGCTAATATGTCTTCCACTCAGCTACCAAAATGCTTTTCCCTCTAGTCAGAAATTTAGTGACTCCCTATTGCTCTGCGATCAAACATAAAATCCTCCGACTCTAAGTCGAGGGAATCTTGCCATTATTCCATATGCAATCTACAATGAATTCCCCAAACTTCTTTTTAGTCATTCATTTCCATTTCCTACTTTCCAAAATGGTTATCAGAGATGCTCATAAAACGAAATAGTTCCAGTTTCTTCTCCTTTTATTCCTCTGTTCACTCAGAAAGGGGGTAATTGCTACCAAAAAGAGCCAAATGAAAAACTCTGGAGGGAGAAAGTCGAGCAAGGATGGACAGAATCGCATCACAAATGTGCAGTCACAGTCCCTGAATAATGAAGAGTTTAGGGCTTACAAATATATTCTTAATACTATGAAGTGAATAGAGCATGGACCTGGAGTCAGGAAGACCTGAGTTCAAATCCAACTTCTGTGTGACCCTGGGTAAGTCCTTTAACTTCTGTTTGTCTCCGTTTTGTCATCTGCCAAATGAGAAGGATGACATCACCTCCCTCCCCGGCAAGGGAGGATCAAATGAGACAATACATGTGAAGAATTTAACTCAGTGCCCAGCACAGAATAAGGGCTATGTCAGTGTTAGATGTTATCACTGTCTTCGTCATCACTGCTATTAATGTTCTTTCTTTGTTTAAGAGTGTTTAAAATACTTCTAGAGAATATTAAAAATGCCTGATAATCTCTTGGATCTGCCAGTCCCAACTGGCACAGCTAATAACTTTAAAGAAAGCATTCATCATTCTAACGAGCCCAGATAATTTTCCTCGATTTAAAACAACAACTTGAGATTGCTATCAGACTTCCTTCATGCATCCTCCTCCATACACAATGGTGCATCAGTTGTGCACCAATATGAGCACAGAAACCATGCAAATGGCTGTGAATTGTTTTTCTGTCTATGCTATGCAAAGGCATTTATTTATCCAGTGGATGGGCAGCACATCTGTTCCCTACTGTAGCTTGAGCTGTTCCCAGGATAAGCTATTTAAAAATGAACCCTTCCCTGGAGCTTGTGGGTGCCAAGTTTCTCCATTACTATGGCATTCTGCCTTGCCCAGATGGAGGCCAGTCAGTGACTAATACGATTACATGACCAGGATTCTTTTAATAGGAAAATGGCTTAGAAATCTACAATTGGATTTCAACCCATAATCCCCTAAGAGGAAGGCAGATTTCCAAAGTCTTCAATGCCTCACTAATGGGCCCAGTGACATTTTATGTATCTGAAACTCAAATGAAATATTTTTTAAAGTACTGAATACAAGGAATGATATAAGTGAATTGGTAGAACTATGTATGTAGAGATTATTTCTCTGTATGCTGCAATCCATTGGGCAAAACCGGTACTTACCTCAGCTGAAGAAAAATGTTATTTATGTTTAGGGAAGTCAGGAGGATGTTTTAAGTATTGTAAACGGTATTCTGTCTGACCCAGTTCGTTGCGTGAAATAACAGAGAATCTAGGGGAGGAAAGCAGCATGAACAATTCTATGGCACTCTAGAATCATCTGGCCAAATTCCAGTTTGGAGCACTTAGAGACAGATTGCCGGAATTCTTCTTACAGCAAGTATCCTGGCACAAAGAGGGACATTGAGCTCAAGGGGCTATTATTAGTACTTTCATTTTCAAGAGCACAATTAACTGTTCTCAAAGAGCCAATAGAGTCTAATTGGGGGAAAAAATGTGCTCGTGAACTAGACTTCTAAATATGCATTTCTAAAAAATGCTGTCTTGATGAGTTCTGCTATTGACTACCTGTGTGACCTTAGACAAGTGACTTACTTTCTCTGGGCAACAGGTAACTCTTCTGTAAAATGACTACATGACCTCTGAGGTTATTTCTAGCTCTAACATTATGTGATAGTTGGTAGAAAGAAAGAAAGAAAGAAAGAAAGAAAGAAAGAAAGAAAGAAAGAAAGGAAGGAAGGAAGGAAGGAAGGAAGGAAGGAAGGAAGGAAGGAAGAAAAAAGAAAGAGAGAGAGAAAGGAGAAAGGAAGGAAGGATAGAAGGATGGAAGGATAGAAGGAAGGAAGCAAGGAACGAAGGAAGGAAGGAAGGAAGGAAGGAAGGAAGGAAGGAAGGAAGGAAGAAGGAAAGAGAGAGACTGAGAGAAAGTAAGAAAGAAAGAAAGAAAAAAAGAAGGCCTTTCCCAGTTTGCTTAAAATCTTATATGTTCTTTTAAATATACATTAAATTTTGAAAGGTTTGAGATTATGCAGTTTTGACTTTCATAAAATTATAAAATATTAGTTTTGGGTGTGATTTCAGAGACCATCTAGGTCCAACATAGACATGTATAATAATTCCTTCTATAGCATAGCTGAGAAATGATCATCCAGTCTGTACCTGAATATCTTCAGGGAGGAGGGAATCTACTACCTCCTCAGTCTTCCACTTCTGGATTTCTGTTTCTGAATTTTTCATTTCACTGAATCAAAATTCACCTCTTTCCTATTTCTATCGATTGCTCTTGGTTCTGTCATCTTTATTTAAACAGAAAAAGTTGACTCATTCTTCCATGTGACAACCCTTCAAATGCAAATAAACAGGTAGATGAATGAATGGATAGATAAGTGGAAGATAAACAGAAGGAAGCTTGTAGGTTCTCCCTACCCTCTGTTCTCCTCCTAACCATGTCTACTGTCTTCTATCATTAAATCAAATGAGCTAACACCCATAGAGTGCTTAGTACAGTGTTGACACATAATAAGTACTTAATAAATGGTTAGTCCCTCCTCTTCTACTAGTTCTCCATAGGGCATGATCTTGAGGCCTTTAATCATCCTGTCTTCCTCTCTATGATCTCCAAATGATAGATGTCCTTCCTAAAATGAGCTTCTCAGAAATGAAGACAATGTACCAGATGTGGCCCAAACAGGTAAGAGTATAGTAGGTCCCTAACCCTGGATCCTGTGTCTGAATTATTGGAGTCCAAAGTTGCATTCAGGTTTTTTTGACTGACATATCATTTAATTGACTTAAATTGACCTTGAAGCATATGCATTATGCAATACGGTCTACCAGTCTAGTAAGCCCATCACAGAGAGGAATATTAGTCTGTCAAGTCTTGATCAAGCCAGACTTGTTCTTTGGAATTATCGTTTCCTTTCTAGAAGTTTGTGGGACCTGAAGTCATTTGGCACTGAAAACGATCTCAGAAGTTATTTAGTGTAATCTCCTCCACTTCACAGATGAAGAAACTAAAATACAAAGATAGTGAACGACTCATTAAAAGTATATAGTAAGGGGTGGCTAGGTGGCACAGAAAATAGAGGACTGGCCCTGGAGTCAGGAGGCCCTGAGTTCAAACCCTGCCTCAGACACTTGACACATTTACTAGCCGTGTGACTTTGGGCAAGTCACTTAACCCCAATTGCCTTCCAAAAAAGGCAAAAAAAAAAAAGTTGATAAGTAAACCCAGGATTTTACCCTAGCTCTTCTGGTCCCAAATCCAGCACACTTTCTATTACACTGAACTTTTGATTCCCTAGGAATTTTATTATATACAAAAATAGGAAATTCAGAGATAGCATATAATCTAGACCAGATGGAAAGGACAGTATTTGAAGGAGGAAAATCAGTGTAGGGAAGAACTAAGAATAAAGAGTGTACATTGTAGTACAGAACATGAGACCTGGAGTTAGGACTGACCTGAGCATACATCCTCTCTCTAAGGTATGGGACTATGGTAAATAACTTAGACTCTCTAAGCCTCGGTTTCCCCATTTTAAAAATGGAGATAATACTTATAATAGGTACTCTATGAAAGGCAGCATCTTATACTGAATAGAGAACTGGCCTCAGAGTTGGAAAGACCTGGGTTCTATCTCACCTCTGATACCCACTGGATTGGAGACAAATCACTTTACCTTTCAGTGGTACCAGGCAACAATCTAAGGCTATATATTGCAGAGAAGGTGCCAATAGTAAAGGAAGTTCCTCATCAGGAGCTTCTAACAGCAATAAACTTGCAAGTCCGGGCCAAATAAAATCCATTTCATAGGATTGTTGTGAGGAAACTGCTAAAAGGGCTATAAAATATGAGTTATTAATTTTAATAGGCACATAGTTCTGGCAGGAGTAAACCCCTTTGCCTGAATATTAGCAGTTACTCATTTTGACAAACATTTAGTAAATGCCTACTGTGAGCCAGGGACTGTGTTAGGCACTTGGGGGTTGGGGTGAGAAACAAAGACAAAATTAAAAAGCTGGTTCCTGAACCTCAAGGAACCCACAAACAAATACCCCCACTTAAGAAAGTTGAGAAGAATTTAGCCTCCAGGGCACACACAGATTCCTCCACCAAAGAAAAATTGTGGTCTTTCCTTAAGATTCATGGTCCTGCTCCTGGCACCGATTCTTCCCTTCTGTTGTAACCAGTAGAAATTTGTTTCCCTCTCTGAGTAGCTGCTGTAAGTGGGTACCTTGCAAGAACCCTACCCCATCCCCTTCCTCACCCAAGCTCTCATTCCAGATGTCCACCTCAGTATCATCTCCCATTGAGAATGGGGATGTCTGAAACTGTCTTGAGCAATACTTATACCAGCCTTTCCCAATCATCCCATCTGTGGTGACATTCTACACTGTATGATGAAATACGGGCATACAATATACGTAATTATACTTCACCTGTTAGTTATTAATAGGTACTCATACAACCTGTCTATCAAATAATTCAGTTCAACAAGTGGTTATTAAATGTCTATCCTACTTGACGAAACTTATTGTTAATAAACAAAGGGGTTTTGGCAGTTAAGATGGTGGTGAGAATTGAAGGAGAGAGGGAAGCGATTGTGATAAAAAAAAATAGAATGATAAAAACATCAATGAGGCATTTTTGTAAAAGTACACAGAAGAGAACAGAAAGGTTCTGAGGGAAATATAGATAAGAGGAATAGCTTTGTAACTAAGTTACTGAAGGTATTATATACTTAAAAACAATAGGTAATAGAGATTCGTGGTTTCATATACTCTTTCAAGTAGTACATGGAAATATTTTTTACATAGAAATATACATATTTGCAAGTGTTTATTAAGTTCAGAATAACAAAAACGTTTTGTTTTTGTTTTTTAATTAAGTTTTTAGTATATGCCAGACATAAACTAGATTCTAGGGGTACCAAGAGCAAAAACAATGACACAGTTTTGTCCTAGCTTCAAAAGACTTGCCATCTAAGGAGGGTAGGTACATGTGTACACAGATACGCTGCAGGGTACAATGGTTTTTTTGTTTGTTTCATTTGTTTGTTAGTCTTAGATTCCTATCTCACCCAGGCTTAAAGGACAGGGATTATTCATGGACCCAATCCCACTCTGACCAATACTACAACTTTGACATGCTCCATTTCAAATCCAGGCCAGTTAGATCCTCCTTAGGCAATCTGGTGGGCTCTGCTGCCAGGCCCTTGCTGGAGCAATGCTGAAATTAATGTGGTCACTCAATCCCCTGAAACTCAGAACTCCCAAGCTCAAGATATCCACCAGCTTTGATTATAGCTGAGATATTAGGCATGTGATACCATAGCTACGGCATCTAGGCGGCACAGTATATAGGCTACTAGGCCAGGAGTCAGGAATACCTGCATTGAAATCCTGCCTCAGACACTTACTGGCACTGTGACCCTGAGCAAATCACTTAACCTGGTTTGCCTCAGTTTCTCATCTGTAAAATGAGCTAGAGAAAGAAATGGCAAACCACTCCAGGAGCTCTGCCAAGAAAACCCAGATGGAGTCACAAAGAGTCAGACATGACTGAAAAACGAAGCAACAACAACCTTAGTTAACTTCAATGTGCAATGTAACAGAGACAAAGGATCTAAACAAGGTGCTCTAGGGAAAATTGAGGAAAACTGCATAATGACTTCATTATAAATTTCAAAGGAATAAATAAATAAATAAAGGATTATTTTCAGCTGGCAAAGCAGAAAAGCCTTCATGAAGGAAGTGGCACATGAACTAAGCTTCAAAGGAAGGAAAGGATTCCCACAGCTAGAGATGGAAGAAGGTTGCATTCTAAGCATCAGTTGGCCAACATGAAGGTACATATGTAAAGTAGTACAAGACAAGATCAAGGAACAGCTCTTAGTTTGACTATGGAATATAGAGTGCTTGAAAGGGGGTACCATGAAATAAGACTGGAAAGATAAATTGAAGATGAAAGATAAATTGAAGGTGAAAGATAAATTGAAGATGAAAGATAAACTCTGAAAGGCTTTGAATACCAAGCTATCATGCCTGTAATTTAATCCTAGAAGCAACATTAAACCACAGAAGGTTTTTGAGCAGGGAAGTGATGTGGCGAGACCAGTGCATTAGGGAAACTATTTTGTCAGATTTTAGAAGGATGGGTTAGCGAGAAGAATAACTGGAGTTTGGGAGACCATAGATGAATCTATTATAGACCAAGAAAGGTATAATGAAACCCTGGAATTGGTAATGGCATTGGAACTGAAGAGGAAGGGAGAGATGGAAGAGATAACATATCAATTCTGTTCATTTTAACTCTTTTGTCAATGATCCCCAGAATCTCTTCCCCTTGCTCATCTGCAGAGTAGATGGTAATAAACATTTCCCTTTTACTCACAATGGTACCATTTGGAGAACTTTTCCACTTTCCTTATCACTTCTTCTTTACACTCTACAGAAGATGGTTCAAGTTCCTTCTTCTTGATAATTCCCAGAACTGTTTCCTTTTTCCCTTTTCCTCAGTGAACTCAAGTTAGTCAATTGCTTGGAAGGTAGTTTTCTTGACTGGTCTGACACACTCAATCCCACAGCAGAATCCAACTCTCAGTAAGTAATCACTGAGCTTCCACTGTGCTGGGTGCTGTGAGGAATTTTTAAAAAAGATGTTTAAAGCACATACCCTGCCCCTAAGAGGCTTAAAATTGAAGGGATGAGAAAAAATATGAAACAGAATGGACAAGTTAAAAGAGCACTCTGCTAATAGAACAAATAATGGCTCACCTGTCTAGAACACCTTTAAATATAACAAAAACACTTTCTTCATGACAACCCATGTGAGAGAGCACAAGTATTTTCCCCATTTTACATATAAGGAAACTGAGGCTTAGAGAAAGGCACTTATAAGTGCCAAAGCCAAGATTTGATCTCAGATCTCCTAATTCACATACCATTCTCTTTCTCCTGTTCCACACTGATTATAATTGCGTATGATGCACCTGTAACTGGTATAATGGCAGCAGTTCTAGAAACCCTGCCATAGTGTCTAGTTCCATACTCCTAGACTGTTCTCAGGGATGTACTAGAACCATCTCAAGCTTAGAGAGAATGTTGTTCAATTTTCAACGTGAATATTTACATTTGTAAATCTGCAAATGCTACAATCAGGTCTTGATTTATTGTTTTGTTAATTGTCTAGAATTATAAAGTGTTAATAATGCAGAATGAACTTAAAAGTATGTGGTGAGCACATCATCCCCCATCCCGCCACCCCTGCCCCAGAGAGCTGGTTGTTAAACATTAATCAGCACATTCCTGACTGTTCCATTCTTCTGAACTAAAATTCCACTGAGACGTTACGTGAACAAGATGTCTAGCTCATCTCTTGAAAATGTGGGGAAAAAATCCATAACACAAAAACTGAGCTTGCTTAAAGCTGAATACAAAATTGATCCTGTGAACAAACTTAGTGACACCTTCGTTTTTTGGTTTGTTTTTTTGTTTTGCTAAGAGGGCTATTATGGATCTAATGGCCAGCTGTGTGATGAGCTTCTGGGCTCTGGGAATGTTTCCAGCAAGTCAGACTCTCTCTTCCCTTTATTTTCTTTCTCCTTTAACCCTTCAACCAACTGATATATTCAAAAGTCAAAGAGGAAAGAAAAAAAGGGGGAGAACTGCATAATGACTTCATTATAAATTTTAAAGGAATAGCAAGTTATACATAATAGGTCTGCACTTTCATGTGCAACCATCTTTTTTTTCTATTCTGTTATGGGAATGCTTCTTTTATTTAAGTTTAGAATAAAATAAATGAA
>JAQQSV010006866.1:0-14169 GCA_028646515.1 Pseudochirops corinnae
GGCTTTGACTTTCTGGTTTTGGGACTCAGTCTTCTGGTATTTAAATGAATGCGCTATCTGTATTTGTTATGTAGACAGCCTGTTCCATTTTGTGATTAATAACTATATCAGCATATTTATAGTTACTGTAGGCATTGTGAATACTGCATTGCTGATACATGGTTCAATTTGGTCTTCTATTGCCTTCCATGGGCATGAGGCAAGATAAGCAGTCCCTATGACACCTTTGTGCTCCAGAGGTTTCTGTATAATAAGTTAGACATAAAGAAAAAAATAATTAAAAGTTTAGAATAACTCAAGAAATGTTGGTTCTTATTAAAATGGCATATAGTGAATTCAACCATTATCAGGAAGATTGAGAGTATTGATTACCAAGACTTGCCCTGGGAAAAACTGCAGCATGGAAACATCATAAGATTTAGAGTTGGAAGGGACTAGATAGGCATTCTGGTCCAATCCCCTCATTTTATTGGTGTGGAACCCCAAGGCCCAGCAAGGTGAGAGGTTTCAAAGTGCTTTGTAGATGGTGTCGTAATGAAATGAAAATGCAATGCAAAACTTGACTCCTAAAAGTATTGGTAATATCCTATGAATATCATACCTTTATATTATAATTCAAAGATTATATACTCTTTCCCAGTTTTTATTATATAAAAAAACTAAAATAATTTTCTCAAGTTCTAAACAAAGATACTAACAGATTAAAATAATCAGGAGGATATTAATACATAAGATCTAGTTTAACAGAAGCCAAGAATGTTAAATGAAACCTTTCAAATACCTCTTTATAACTACTCAAGACTCTAGAGTTCACAGCTTAAACAATACACTTATTTGTAACCAGCATAATTTGATACTCTCATTATTTAAGAAAAAAATAGCTTTAAAATACATTAGTATTCAAGTGATATGGCCACATTTAGCAATAGCAAAATGAACAAAACAATATATGGTAATAATAACCTATTGATTTTGTTTTTCCAATGATTTTCAATTATTTTTACACTCAATAAACATTACTAATATACAAACAAGGTTTCACTTCTAGTCTTAAAAAATGTAACTACTTTCTACCTAGTTCCTAAGCTTGGGGGCAAATAACAGAAAGCTAATGATATATATTTGGGAATCTGAACAACAGAATAACAAACTCACAGAAAATAAAGAAAGCAGTGCCAAATGGGCAGAGGAATTGCTAAAACAAGGAATAACAGAAAGAGGTTGGAGACAGAGGCTACCCAGATTTAAGTAGATAGCTACTAATAAGAGTAAGCTTGAATATAACCCTGGAAACTGTGAAAGAATTACCTTTTGTCATTTGGAGAGAATCAAAATTATCACAGGACAAAAATACCATCATAATAAAGTAATATCAAGATCAGGCAATAACCAGTCAATCAACAAGCATTTATTAAGTGCCTACTGCGTGCTGGATCAAGCGCTAGGCACTGGAAATATAAATGCAAAGAAAACTTCCACTCTCAAGAAGCTTACATTCTAAAGGAGACAAAAATAACACATACAGAATAAATTCAAAGGCAATCAACACTGATAAATGCAAGTTAGTCAAATATAACGGAGACAGAGTAGAAAGAGCACTAGCTGTTGGGATCAGGAAAGTCTTCATGTATAAAGTGGTACACAGCATCACTGTCACTATGAGATAGAGATGAAACGAGAGTGTAACTCATGTGTGGTGTGCAAAGTCAAGAGATGGGACAGTTGTGTCTGAGAAGCAAAGAGATGCCTAGTTTGGCTGGATCACAGAGTGTGGGAGGAGGAGAAATGTACAATGAGGTCTCAGATATGCTGAGCTTGGGGGGTTGGGGCTTGGGGGTAGGCATTCAACTGACATGAAAAGCTCAACAAAGAAGTTTATATTTTATCCTGGAAACCACAGGTACCCTCTGGAGCTTACTAAGTAGGGTAAGCACATGTTCATACCTGGGCTTAAAAGAAAATCACTTTTACAACTGTATGGGGAAAGTGGGGAGAAGCTTGAGGCAAGGAGACCAGGGCGAGGGTGGTCAACAGAATCAACAGCAGCAGCAAGGTCAAAAAATAAGGACTGAGAAATAATCAACAGATTTGGTAACTGGGAACACCAGTTTCAGCTGAATGATGAGACTGGCAGTCAGATTAAGGAGTGGAGGAGTGAGGAGAGAGGAAGTAGAAGTGAGGAGACAGCTTGTTCTAAGAGACATGGAAGATACAGACTAATGGTGCATAGGACAAGAGTTTGAGGGGATGGTAGAGTCTAGTCAAGTTTTAAGGATAGGTCAGACAGGCATCATTTGAAGGCAGCAGATAAAGTTAAAGATTAGATTTCTGAAGGAGATGATTGAGAGGGACAATTTTATTGAAAAGACAGGAGATGGGATGAGGTAGAGGGGCTGGTCTTGGCAAGGGGAAGGGTCATTTCATAGTCAGAAACTGGGGGAATGGAGTAGGGGATGATATCAAAGAGTTTTAAGATGAAAAGAAAGAGCCTATGGCAAGCATTAGCAATAATGTAAGTGGCTTCCACCATAGGTTAATAAAAATACAGTAAAAACTCCAAAGTCAGAAGCAAAATTAAATATGTGACAAAATAAAAACATATACATAATAAAATAAACATGACAAAATAACAAATTCCAATATTGTGAGGAATAGTGGAAATGAGATATTCCATTTGTGGTAAATCTCAGTCCAATTAATAACAATGTAAAGTTTGCCTTACTACCAAAACTGAAATGGAGTAAATCTGGTAACTCATGATTCAAAAAGTGTCTTATTTTCAAAATCTTTCCTATAGAGAGTCTAAATATTCAGTGATCTCCTCAGAGCATATATCAAATCAAACATCAGCTACAAACACCTATCGATTACCCATTACTATTCTGAATTTAACATAATAGCTAGTTCCTAATTTACTGTTTGGAATTCATCATTCATTTTCCCAAAGAAACAGTACTGTACATAGTGGCTAGATTCCCAGGTTATCCCACAAATTTTGTTTAATCTACAGAGTACCTGAAATAATTCAATCCAAATATATATTAACTACCCTACTACACGCAAAGCACTATGTTCAGCTATAGGGAATCAGATATGGAAGGGAAAATGTGCTGGCCTGCTCACAAGGCCCTTACAAGAAAAAAATGTTGAGTTTTAACTTGGGAAATTAGGAATACACATCGCTTCACTATAGTCTGGCAGCTGCATATTATTTCCCATACCTAAGGCAGTAAAAATTGAGAAGCCCAGAGCTTAAAGTCACTAGTATCAAGAGTTCCAAAAGAGTGGCTACTGGTAGGGAATGGTACTAGCAAGTTGAGATAAAGGATCTCTAGGATCAAAAGTGAGAAGCTAAAGTATGGGTTTTGAGGAACAAGACCAAAGTTCTGAGGGCGTGAAAATTTAAAATGGGGGTACAGAATCAGGAATGAGAGCAAGGTAAGAAATGGGGTATACAGAATGGGAAACAAGGGTGACCTATGCTCAATGTTTGCAATCTCTTGCCATCTAGTTTGAGGGGGAGGGGATAGCTGAGGAGAGACTGGAGAGGAGGAAAAACTCTGGCTTGAAGAAAATTAATTTTCCTCTTTCTTTTCCTTCCCCAAAAACTTCCTAACATGTACTAGAAAGGTAAGACAATGTCAGGAGAATGTCCACACAAGCAGCAGGGGGCTGTATCAGTAAAAGAAAAAGAGAAGGAATAACAAGTGGAGGGAACTGCAGCATGGAAGAGGCAATTCCCATGATTAACTTACTAGGTGAATATATATCAGAGGTCTTCTGTCAGGCACATGCAAATCACGGTTTTGCCAATACAGTACAGACAATCATTGTCGATCTTAGTATCACATGAAATCTCGTAGTTGGAAGTTACTTTAAGTCCCAACTCTACTTGAACAAGATACCCTCTATAACATTCCTGACAAGACTTCCGAAAAAGGGATCTCACTAGCTCCTAAAGGGACTCATTCCTCTTTTACTGAACTTTTATTTTATTTCACTTTAGTGGAAGCCACTTACATTATCGCTAATGCTTGCCATGCACTCCCTCTTCTTTTCATCTTAAAACTCTCTGGTACCACTCCCTACTCCTTCCCTCTAGTTTCTGACTATGAAATGACCCTTCTTTCCATCTACCTTCATCCCATCTCCCTGTCTTTTTCAGTAAAATTGTCCTCTCAATCATCTCCTCTAGATCTCTAATCTTTTACCTTTAACTACAGCCTTCAAATAATGCCTGTCTGACCTACACTTAAAATCTCACTAGACCGTACCATGCTCTGAAACTATTGTTTGTTTTTCTCAGGTTCATAGATTTAGAAAGGCAAGGGAATTTCGAGGTTATTGCCTTGTGCTGAACCTTAAAGTGCCTCTAGACAATTTTCAGCACTTGTTCCTAATTTTTTACTTCCAAAAAAACCTGCTCTTTTTTTTTGGTGGGGGGAAGAGTGTTGGTGCATTTTTTATCTAGTACAAAAAGTAAAATGTTTCTGGTAATATCAGTGACTAAAGGTTATGTTATCTGGTCTGTGGAAAATATTTAAACTAACAACATCTTATATCATATTATACATATTATATATTATGCCATCTGAATATTTATTGTGTTCCAATAATTTTTTATATTTTCACCAATATTTTGAAATACAAAAATGCCAAAAATAAAAGGATGGTCACATGGCATCTGTTACCTAATGTATTAGAAAAGCTCTAAATTAATTCAGAAAGTTTGTCTTATGAGCATTTCTACTATTTTAAAATATGGCAAATTTTAAATATTTACTGAATTAGCAAAATATCCTTATATGTAAACCCACAGATATACTCTTTTTCAAACTATTTATTCAGAAATTTCTCTTTCAAGTATAATAAAAACTCACTAATTCAGACTTACAGAAAAAAATTAACCTTAGTTTAAAACAAAGGTACAAATTTTAAAAGTTACATTTTTGAGATGAAAGACAGCCTACTGTACACAAACTGTCCTTAAAAATAGGTAACGTATACTCCTTTCCTTCCTGACTTTAGTATACTCCATATTTCCAAAAGACTCGGGTCACAGAACCTGCCAAATCCACTCCACTGGGATCTGATTAGATCCAATACCGGTTCTTTTGGAACTTCCCAGGCAGGTACCAAGATTATGGATGAATCCAAATGAATAAAATTCAGGTAGCAGTCACTTACAATCCTTTTTCTGTTTTCTGCTGCTGTCCCTCCAGCCTGATAATTCCACCCAGACTGTGAAGCACATTTCTCATGCAAGGACCATGAAACAGATGTAGTAATCATACACCAGAGAAGCAAAAGAAGAAACAAGTGAAAGGACAGTTAAGTGATCTATAACCATCCAACAGTAAGTTGTTCCTTCAGTTTCACCTACAACCTTGGCTCAAAGCCCGGGGGAATTTTCCCATCACTGACTCCTAAAGAAGTTGTGTCAAATTCAGCTGCTATATCTTCTGAAACTAATGGTGTAGGTCTGAAACTTTTCCAATAAAGCCAAGAAGGACCAAAAGAAAAGTCCACTGCCAACTATTAAATATTTCACTGGCTAGAGGAGATATAATTAAATTATTTTAAGTGGCAAATTCACAAAACCCAAAATAGTTATTTATGTTACATAATCATTTTGTCAGTGACGCACAGTTTAAATTATTATGCAGAACAGAAGCAAGGCATCTGATCTTTACCATAACACTGGCATGGTGAACTGGGAGGCAAAAAAGATCAACATCCTTCATTGACTTTAGGCTTCAGAGAGATATCACCAAAGAATCTTTAGAGGTAAGTTCTATAAAAATTCTACTACACAGTCCTTATTATCAGATTTCTCTGATAAGGGCTTGGTATCCAATACACATGTATAAAAAGGAACAAATATACACATCAGGTAAATAGCCGTACCCCGACAGATAATTAGTCAAAAGATATGAACAAACAGTTCTCAAAAGAATTGCAAAGTATTAACCACCACATGAAAGAGTGCTCCAAATTAATAATAATAAATGAAATCCAAATCAAAAAAACCTAAGGTTTCACCTCACCCCCTGCAAATTAGTGAACATGTCAAAACATGGCAGCAGTCAACACTGGAGAGGTTGTGAAATGATAGGCACATGCAGCTATGGACTGGTACAACCATTTTGGAAAGCAATTTGGAATCTGGAATTACTGATAAAAAGTGATTAAAATATCCACAACTTTGACTCTGAGGTTCCATTTACTGGGTTTATTCTTCAAAAAAGCCATTGATAAGAAAATCCCTATATAGAAAAAAATATTTATAATAGCACTTTCTGTGAAAGCAAAGAACCGGAATTAAAGTAGATAACCATCAACTGGGCAACAGCTAAAAAAAGTCATATGTAAATATAACTATACTATAAGAAACAATGAATATGATGAATACAGACATGAATGTTAAGATCTATATAAACTGGTAAAGAATAAAGTATGCAGAGCCAAGAAAACAATATACAAAATGACTACAATAATGTAACTGGAAAAAACAACCACCCACCAAAAGTAAATGTAGCAAAATCACAAAGATTAAGCAAGACTTGAAAAAAGAGATATAACAGGGCACTGCCTAACCACTGCTTCATGGAAGTCCACAAGGGTTGCACGTTGCACGTATTTTAGGAATATTTCAACTGAATGGCTATGCCAATTTTTCTTCCTTCTCTTTTTTGTTGTCTTTAAAAAATGCCATTTATTATATGGAATAGCTCTCTGGGAGTGGAGGAGAGAGATATTAGGGAAAGCCATCATGATGTTAAAAAAAAACGAGACATCAATAAAAACCTATTAAAAAACAATTTTCTATTAAAATGATGAGTTCTCTTGGCTATGAAACAGACACAGATTTGAAAAAAATACACATATTTTTAGTTAAGCACGAAAAGATCAACACAAATGAAACTTCTTTAAAATGAAAAATTTCATTTTTTTATATAACTATGCAAAATACAATTTTATACAATGGACAAGACAATATTTGTGGGTGAGACTTCCATTAGGAAGCTGTCTAGGTATGAGTATAGATTCTGATAATCATATTATCTCAACACCAAAATTAATTTTTATTTTTGGTTAAAATTAACTGAAATTTGAGTATTTCCTTGAAGTTAACGATTTTAGAAAATGTGTGGGCTCTGTTAAGAAAAAAAAAACAGTATCATATATGCTGATTTGCTTATAGCCAAAATAGAAATACCTCCTCAAAAAGTTCCAATGTGTACAAGACAACATAACAAATTCAAGGAAGAAATTTCACAACAGTGAAGTTTCACTTCACAAATTCTGATGCCTGCATGTCAATAGTCCATTTGTATTGCAATCTTTTCTCCTTTTTATTCATGTCTAAAATTTCCCTGTTTTACTGTAAATAGTTGATTTCCAAATCAAGAAAATTAAATCTATTTTGCCTTCTTGCAAATGTTAAAGAAAAAATAAGTGCATGTAAATAGCCTATTCTAGTAAGTTATCTTTTTCTGCTAGTTCCAAAAAGAGTACATGCCAGGACTAAGAATTATAACTTATTAAAATAGATATCCAGTAACAAATATCACTGATGAACATGCTAAATTGGCAGATCTATTTATATAAAAGTGAATTTTTAAAATGATGGTTGACTTCTCTTTTTAAATAATCTAAAGATAGATACCTTAAATGCCTCCAAATATTCATATAATCCTAACTTTAGGTTCAACAATGCAATTCTGTACTTTGCATAAATATTAATAAAGTGATAAATTACAAAATATAATCAAATCTCTTAATAAACTACAAAACTTTTGTGATTTTTTTTTAGGTAAATGAACAAAATATTAGTTAACAAACATTCACTTCTGCTCTCTACTCCACCACCCATCTATCAAGCACCTTTAGGAAAACATCACGATTACTGTTTACTACCACCACCACTGCACCCTCCCAGCTCCCCCTAATACACACAGTGAATGAATGTATAATGCACATCAGCATCAGACCTATCTAGGTCCCTACCGCAGGATAGTTAGGCCCCTCCTCAGGAAAACTTTGAATGAGTGAGTGAATGGGTAAAATGGGGAAGGGAAGATCATTGAAGAAGTAAAGTCAAAACAACCAAAAACCTAACTCCAAACCCTCTTACCCCACCCCCTACTCCGGAAGCAACTCCAGAGACAAGCACCAGGGCAACCCCACTATTACTATTAATGTTACTACTACAACCTCATCACCTTCCTAATTCCCCTAAACAGACACGCTGAATAAATGACCAAAAACGTGCAAGCAAAGCGCCCTACCTGGGTCCTTTACCGAGGATAATCCAGCCCTCCTCAGGAATGCTCATTCTTCGGAAAGAGGGGAAGGGGAGACTGAAGGGGAAAGCTACTGTACCGCCCCTCTCGCTCCCCAACTCATGATTCCAAGCTAAAGGCAGCCGCAGAGACAAGCCCCAAGGCAAACACCACAACTACTGCGGTTACTACTACTACAGCTACTATTACACCACCTTCCCAACTCCCCTTAATACATACTCTGAATGAAAGTATAAAGAATATCAACAACCTGCCAGCAGAGCAGTCTTGGAGCCCTAGAGAGAAGCAAGGCCCTTCCTTCCTAATACTTGTTTTTTGGAAGGGGTACAGGGAGCAAACAGTACCATACTCTACACCCCCACCCCAGCCCGATTGCAGACAGCTCCACAGCCTCCCCTCCCAGCAGCACCAGCCCCACAGCCCGGTCCCGGGGGCCGAGCAGGAAGGAGGCAGCCAGGAAGGCTCGGGCAACCGGCTGCGGCGGCCACGGTCCCCCCGCATCACCCCGGGGTCAAGGAGACACCCCCCCCCTCCAGCACCTCCGGCCCCCTTCCCAGCTCCAGCAAGTGCAAGGGGGCGGGCTCCGGGGCCTCGCGAGGTCTCTCACCCTGAGCGGCCGCTGCGGCTCCTCCTCTTAGTCCTTCTGTCCCGCAGCGCGGGCGCCCTGGGCTCCTTCCTGCCCGTCCCACCGGTGCCGGGCCCCGCGGGCGGGGCCGATGTCGCCTCCTCTTCCCGGCGGGGGGTCCGGGCAAGCGCAGCTTCCCCTCCCCCTTGGGTTCCGCCCCCCCACCTGCCTGTCTTCCCACACAACCTCGGCGGGCAGCGCGCACGTACAGGGGCCCCCACCCCGGGAATCCCGGGGAACAGCAGCGAGCGAGCGCCCGCGCGTACAGAGTAGCAGCAGCAGCCGCCACGGGCGCCACCGCCCCCTTTCCTGACTCCCACCCTCCCCTTCCTTGTATTTCCTGGATCCGGCCTTTACGCGGAGTTGGCAAGTGAAGCAACGGGCTTCCAGGGCTACCGCCCGGCACAGCCAACCGCCAGCTACAAAGATGGCGGCAGCGGGGGCTGGGGAGGGCGATCTCGCGAGAATTGTTGGAGGAAAGGTGATATACAGGAAGAGGGTGCTGGGAAGAGTCCCTGAAGCCGAAACTGGACTCGGATTGGCCTTGGGATAAACGCGCTCCACGCATCGGAAACGGGTAGCAGAGAGTGTGGGTACTACGCATGTCTGAAGTCTGCACATGCTCAGAACTAGCATTCTACATCCTGTTGAGGTTGTGGTCGTAGAAACTTGTCTTCGGTTTTTAGCTGTTTTTACCTGCGGAGGAGTAGCGAGGGGATGGGACGGGCAGAGTTTTTATTATAACAGGAAAAAGTGGCTGGAGCCAATGCAGAATTAGAAATTCTTGAGCATCGCTTTCCCAGAAGCCTTGGCATTTCGTTTGACTGCTTCCCAGGGTTCAGCAAGTTCTGTGGACTCTTTCTTGGAAAGATCTGTCTTGTCCACTCTTGTCTCTGTCGTAGGATTCTTGGAAGGGAAACCTGGGAGTCACTTAAAGAGCAGCCTGCTTTGATTCCTCTTCCCCTCTTCTACTTTCTCCTTCTCCACTCAGTTTCATCAAGTTCTGGTCATTCTCTTGGTCATCCCCTGGAAAATTCTTAGCCCCGTGTCATTCGTTCCCATAGCTGCCTTCTTAGTTCAGAACCTAGAACTGATTATATCAGTTTTGTAACTGGTCTCTCATTCCTGCAATCGATTCTGCCAGTCCTCAGTTAAATCAATAATGTCTCCCTATTTCCTACACCATCAAGTCTAAGCTCTTCTACTTAGCTTGTGAGTGAATGGAAAGTACACTGCGTTGATAAATGTTTCTGCTCCACCAAATACTAGCTAAATCACCCTAGGGAATTCACAGACTGAGTCTCAGTTTCCACATCTACAAGTAATTTAGTGTGATAGAAAGTTACCGTGACAATAACTTGCACCACCTACTTCACCAATTTGTTTGGGATGAAAAAAACTTCATTCCTAATTTAATTTTAAAAAACAAACAGATTTCTTAGGATAAGAACAGTTTATTGTCTTCCCCATGACTCATCATATCAGAGAGGCACCAAGGTGTCGGGAAACAAAGTTTTTAAACCATAACACAGCGGGGTCATATTTCCCACATTGTCCCTCACTCCCATTGGTTGGGGGAGTGAGCTGGAGCTGTCCCTGACTCCCACTGGCTGGGAAGAGGGTGCCGCAGAGGCGGGAAAGCAAAGGACTGAACGTGGGGATCGAAAGATTCCCGAAGAGGCTTGCTGCTGATTGAGAGGAGCAATGGAGGAGGAAGAGGGAAGTTAACAGTCCAAAACTGCCTGAGTTTTCACTCTCCCCATACAAATTTGTGAGAAAAATATGTTATAAATCAGAAGATAGGATATAACTATTGTCTAAATCCTTTAAGGTTCAAATTAGATCCTAACTTCTTCCATGATGATTGTCCTAACTATTTTGGAACTAAATGATGGATCCTTTTTCTAAATTATATGTATTATTGGAATATATGGCAACCATATGTTCTGGATTGGCAGGTGAGAGAGGTGGAGGTAACAGCACCAAATTCCAGAAAAGATGAACTTCTAGCAAAGCTTTGCAAATGGAATAACCTATGTAAGACTGAAGCTTAATTTTGATTTCCCAAAATAAGGTTATCATTTCTCTACCTCATCATTTTATATTTGATTATGAAGCATTCCCGGGTTACTTTCTCAACTCATGGTAGTGGCTTAGGCTGCTAAAGAGTGACTAAAATCTTAGGGTTCCAAGGGTAACTCTGTGGGTCTGTACTCCCAACATGTAAGACCCCATAACTGTTCTTCCCATTAACAGCTTGGCAGTGAAAAACAATTAGCTTTTAACAAAGATATTTACTAATGGCATAGTAAAAAGTAGTAGATTAGAAAAATTTCCCCATAAACCTAGGTGCATTCTCCCACAGATACGCATAGTATCCAAGGAAAGAAT
Organism: Pseudochirops corinnae; assembly: GCA_028646515.1. NCBI lineage: Eukaryota > Metazoa > Chordata > Mammalia > Diprotodontia > Pseudocheiridae > Pseudochirops > Pseudochirops corinnae. The sequence continues at coordinate 11,323 of JAQQSV010006866.1, forward strand.
CAAATGGAATATACTGCTAAAGAGATACACTTATAGGATACACATATGACAGAGGCAGCTCACAACTTCTGATACTAGGGAACTTGGGTGTCCTTTGTCTCTTTATGAAGTCACATAGTTCCCCTTGAGTATAGTGTCTCTGATGGGCAGGTTGCTTATCTAAATTCCAAGATTAAAATTTTCAGATGACACAAAGATGAGAAAGATAATTAACACACTGGATGTCAGTTAAAATTCAAAAGCACCAGACTTGAGCATTGAGTTGAATCTGATAAGATTAAAAATTAAATACTGATAAATGTAAAGACTTGTATTTGAGCACACACAGGCACAATAGCTACACTAACATAAGATGGAGGAGGCAAAGAAGTTGTTCTGAAAAAGAAATCTTGGGGTTTTAGTGGACTATTTCAGTCAATAAGTATTAAGCACCAACCATAAACCAGGCATCATGCTAAATGCTAGTAATACAAAAAGACACAAAAGGCAGCCCCAGCCCTCTAGGAGCTCACATTCTAATGGGGGAGAGGACAAACAAACAAATACAAGCAAGCTATACACAAAATAAATAGGAAATAATCAAAAGAATAATGGCACTAAAATAAGAGGGGTTGGAAAAAGATTTCCTGTACAATATGGGATTTTAGTTGGGCCTTGAAGGAAGACAGGAAAGCCAATAGGCAGAGATGAGAAAGGAGAGCATTCAGGCATGGGAGACATCCAGAGAAAATTCCTGCACCTATGAGATGGAGTATCTTGTTCATGGAATAGCCATTAGGTCAATGTCACTGGATCTAAGAGTATAATGCAGGGAATAAGATTTAAGAAGACTGGAATGGGTGTGTTGGGGGAGGGAGTAGATTATGATGGGCTTCGAGTACTAAGCAAAGGATTTTGTATTTGATCCTGGATGCAAAAGGAAACTACTGGAGTTTACTGAATAGGAGGTGGGGAGATTGACATGATTGAACTTGTGCTTTATGGAAAATCACTTTGGCAAATAAATGGAGGAGGGTTGGGGTAGGAAGAAAATTGAGACAGGCAGACCCACCAGCAGGATTTTGCAGTAGTCCAAATAAGAAATGATAAAGGCCTACATCAAGTGGTGGCAGTGTAAGAGGAGAAAGGGGATGTATTTGAGAGATGTTGGAAAGGCAAAATTGACAGGCCTTGGTAGCATATTGCATATGGGGGGAGATGATGAGAAATCGAGACTGATACCTAATGGGAACCTGGGGAACTGTGAGGCTAATGGTATCCTTGACATTAATAGAGAAGTTTGGAGAAAGGGAGGGTTTAGGGGGGAAGATAATGAGTTCAGTTTGGGGCATGCTGAACTTGAGATGTCTCCTGGACATCCAGTTCAAGAAATCTGAAAGGTAGTTGGAGGTGAGAGATTGGAAGTCAGTGGAGAGGTTAGGACAGGCTACATAGATTTGAGAATCATTACCATAAATACAATAATGAAATCCATAGGAGCTGGTGAGATCACCAACTAAAGTAGTACAGAGGAACTAGAGAAAGAGTATCCAGAACAAAGCCCTGGGGGATACCTACAAAAAGAGGGTATGACTTGGATGAGGATTCAGCAAAAGATACTGAGAATGAGTGATCTGAGAGGTAGGAGGAGAAGCAGGAGACAACGAGAGAGAAGAGTATCGAGAAGAAGAGAGTTATCAACGATGCCAAAGGATGAAAAGAAAGTGGGAAGAATAAGGATTGAGAAAAGGTCATTGGATTTTACTAGAATGGTGAAGTTGGAAGCCATATTATAAGGAATTAAAAAGAGAGGAGAGAAAGTAGAAGCACTATTGAAGCTGAACTTCTCAAGGGATTTTAGCTACAGAGGGCAAATGTATAGAATGATGGCAGGGATGGAAGGATCATTTGAGGATCTTCTAAGGATAGAGAAAACATGGGGATGTTTGTAGGTTGGAGGGAAAGAGTCAGTAGAGAGAGATTAAAGATAAGTGATAGAGTGCAAATGACAAAGGGGGAATTATATTGAAGGATTTGGAATGCAGTAGGATGGCTTGTGCAGGTAGAGGGGTTTGCTTTGGTAACCCCTCTACCTATGAAACAGGGGTGAAGGAGGAGATAGTGACAGAAGGCATTCAAGTGATGAGGAAGAAGGGTTAAGAGGGACCCTGCCGTGAATCAACTCCAGTTTAGTATGTTAGAAATGTGGTATGGCAGCTAAGTTGCAATTTTTGCCTGGGATAGAAGGGGGAATAGCTTCCAACAACAAAGAGTGTTGCCCTTATCAGACCTTAGATAATATATTGTGTATATTTCTGGGTACTGTGATTTAAGAAGGATATTGATCATTTTTACAGTGTCTAGAATTAGGAAACCAGAATGGTAGAGAGCCTTAGGATTATGACATACAAGTATTATTTGAAGGAACTGGGCACCTTTAGCCAGGAGAAAAGAAACTTTGGAGAACATGATGGCCATGTTCAAGTATTTTAAAGTCTTTCATGTGAAAGAGTGATTAGATGTTCATTCTATTTGGCCCCAGAAGGTAGAACCAGAAACCATTAGTGGAAGTTTCAAAGAAGCTAATTAAAGTTTGATTTCTAGAAAAATTTCCCAACAATTTAAACTAGCCAGAAGTGGAATGACATGCCTCAAGAAGTGATGGATTTGGAGCTCTTCAAATAGACTTGTTTAGTATGCAATAACAAGAATCTCTTCATGTATGGCTTCAACTATGTAACCATATAACCATCTCAAATTCTGTGATTCCATGATCTGTTCCTCTCCACAGTTAGCTCTCCTCTGTTGTCTGGTTCTGTTCTTCAAAAAGCCTTCCTCTTTCTTTTCTTTTTTTTTTTTTTTAATATT
>JAQQSV010006867.1:0-14169 GCA_028646515.1 Pseudochirops corinnae
AGTTTGTATATATATATGTACATAGAGGGCACAGGATCAATTGAATAGGAAGGGGCAATACTTTAAATGGTGAAATTTTGAGGTGGGAGAGGAATAGAATGAGAGGAGACAGGGAGAGACAAAATGGGGTTAATCATCTTATATAGAAGAGGCAAAGGATAACTGTTACAATGGAGGGGAAGAACAGGAAGGCAAAAGGGAAAGGGTCAACCTTACTCTCATTGAATTTGGCTTAGGGAAGGAATGGAATAAACTCTAAACTGGGTATCTTGCCACAGAGGAGAGTAGGAGGGATGGGAATGAGAGGTGGGATGATGGAGGACAGGGCAGGGTGGGGAGGAAGGTTGCTGGAAGTACACACTTCTGTAAAGGGACAGGGTAGAGAATAGAAGAAGGGGGGGTAGGATAGGAAGGAGGGACATATAATCTGTCTCTCACAATATGTCCATTGTGGAAATGTTCTGCATAACTACACATGTACAGCCTATATTGAATTGCTTGTCTTTCCAGTGAGGGTGGGTGATGAGGGAGGAAGGGAAAGAATCTACAATTTAAAGTTCTATAATCAAATGTTAAAAATATGTATATGTATGTTATTATTATTATTATTATTATTATTATTATTATTATTATAAACTACATGCAACTTGGAATTAAGATATATAGGCTACTGGAAAGTCAGGGATGATGGGGGAGGACATAGGAGAGAGCAGATTGGGTGAGGGGTTATACCAGTGGGATAGGGCTATTTTGGGGTGGTGGGCAGGGGAAAGATGGGGAGAAAGTTTGTAACTCAAAATCTTGTGGAAATCAATGTTGTAAACAAGAAAATAAATAAATAAATTTTAAAAAGGAAAAAAAAAGCTTAGATAGGTAGGAAGAGAAACAGGAGAAAAACTGTTCCAAAAACCTAGAGAATTAGAGAATATTAAGAAAAGGATAATTAACAGTGTCAATGGCTACAGAGAGGTCAAGAAGGATGAGGCTTGAGAAAAGCACATTGGATCTGGCAATTAAGAGATCATTGGCAACATTCAAGCAAGAAGTTTCCCAGGTTTGATGAGGTTGGGAGTCATTGTCAGGAGATAAGAAGAGAGTGAGAGGAAAGAAAGGGAGGACGCCTATTGTAGACAGCCTTTTCAAGGAATATAGCTACAAAGTGCAGAGGAGCTATAGGACAATAGAGGGAATGGAAAGTGAGGGTTATTTTTGAGGATAGAGGATTCATGGACCTGTTTGTAGGCAGTAGGGAAGCAGACAATAGTGGGGGAGAGATGGAGGATAAGTGAGACAGTGGGGATGAAAGATGGAGCAATCTACTGGAGAAGACAGGATGGAGTGGTATCACTTTTGCATATAGAAAGATTTACCTTGGCAAGGAGAAGGACCACCTCTTAAAATGAGATAGGGTGGAAGAGAAGTTAGTAGAGGGAAGCATCTAGGTAATATAAGATGAAGAGAGAAGAGGGAGTTCTTAAAAAATGGCCTCCATTTGTTTCCATAAAAATTGAGACAAGACACAGAAAAGGTTAAAAATCCCCACTGTAGTTTTGATAATGAGGTAAACCTTCTCCTTGCCATGACCAGCCCTTCCTAATGTACCTTGGACTATATCCAAAGCAAAACTCATTTTATTTTCTCCCAGACTCACCCCTTTCCCAAACTTTCCTATTTGCATTGAGAATACCACTTTTTTTTCTAGTCTCCTAGGTTTATAACCTTGATTTTTATCTTCAACTTTTAATCAGTTGCCAAATCTTGCTATTTACATCTATATTTCTCACATCTAAACCTTTTTCTCTATCACATAGCCACCCCTTAATTTAGGCTTTTCTCACTTCTCAGCTAGACCCTTGAAATGGCTATTAAGAATTGGTTTCTCTTTCTCCATTTGAGGGGCTGGGGGAAAGAGGAGTCATGAGAAGTTTGGGTAAGAATGAAAAGATTTGGAAAACCCTTCTTTCATGTGAAATTAGTGAGTTAATCAAAGAAGCATCAAGTCCCAGGTTAACATTCTACTGTCTACAGAAAATCTTTCCAGATCCCTCTTTATTCTAGCACCTTCTCTCTATTAATTGTTATTTATATTTAGTTTGTGTGAACAGAACTATGGACATATTGTCTCTCCCATTATATTGTGAACTCTTCAAGTCTTTTGTCCTTCTGTGTATACCTGGCACTTAGCATAGGGCCTATATAGAATAGGTCGTAATCAATTTTTATTATTTGACTAACCTCTCTGATACTTAGAATTAACCTTAAATTCCTAGAATAGTTTCCCCATAAATCCTGGGGACTTTCATTAAAAAAAAACTATTGTGCATCAGTTGGGCATGAACGCCAGTACTTGGGTTATCCATCTGCTATCCATCACAATCACTACTTCTTGTTTCACTCATTCCAATCTTACATTCCTTGCCTTCCTTTTAACCAGAGGTGTCAAACACTCATTCTATGAACCTTGGTCAACCTCCTTAGTGTAGCAGGAGCTTGATTAAATGTAGTTGGGAAATATTTAAAATAAATAAAAATATAATAGAACATAGATAATGATAATGTCATTTTCAAAGTCAATTTGTAGCCTGCAGTCATCCTTATATATGGCACCATTTCTCTTTGAGTCTGGCACCACTGCTTAACATGACTTTTTTTTTTGTGCTAGTCATCGCCGGTCAGAAGCTTCAGTCCAATTGTGCCCATCGTGTACTTCTCTCTTACTCCTGCAGTTTTGATGCTTTGGAAATTTTGGCGTTCTATGATTTCTAGTTATGTAGAATGACTTTGCTAATGCTGGGGTTAAAAAGATATTTTAGGGGTCAGGGAGCAGCTTAGTATCATTGAACTTGCTGCATAATTTCCCCAATGCCATCCAGCTCATTCTTTCTATTGAATTCCAGGCCTAGTTCATTGTCCATCTGCAGTGACTGACTGTCCAAGATATATATGATAAAATGGAAGCTATTTTCTGTGAGCTCCCTCTTCAGTCTTCTATTCATTGTAAAACATTATCTTGTACTCTTTCTTCTTGTCCTTCAGTCTAGGAGTTCTTAACTTGGGGTTCATGAACTTAAAAATATTTTGATATAAATATTCTCCTTTATATTCCCATGCTTTTATTTGATGCATTTAAAAGCCTCATTTGGAGAACGGGGCAATAGGCTTCAGCAGACTGTCAAAAGGGCCTATAACACAGAAAAGGTTAAAAATCCCCACTCTAGTTTTGATAATGAGGTGAACCTTCTCCTTGCCATGATCAGCCCTTCCTAATGTACCCTTGGCCTATATCTAAAGCAAAACTCGTTTTATTTTCTCCCAGACCCACCCTTTCCCAAACTTTCTGTTTGCATTAGGAATACCACTATTTTTCTAGTCTCCTAGGTTTATAACCTTGATTTTATCTTCAACTTTCAATCAGTTGCCAAATCTATAATCTATAATATTTCTCACATCTAAACTTTTTTCCCTATCACATAGCAACCACTTAATTTAGGCTTTTCTCACTTCTCAGCTAGACCCTTGCAATAGCTACCTAGAATTGTTCTCTCTTTCTCAAGTCTCTGCCCTATAAGTTCTCTATATAGATATCAAAGCAATTTTCCTTAAGTCTCTGACCATGTCATTTCCCCCCTCAAACTCCAGTGACTCTCAATTGTCTCCTCTGTTGGGCTTTTACACTCTTTCACAGCCTGGTCCCACCCTATCTTCCAGGCTTATGCATGTTACTTCATGTCCTATACTCTATGATCCAGACACACTGTCATTCTCTCTATTCCTCATACACAGTCTTCCATCTCCATTCTCTATCTCCATTCTCCATCTCTTTGGGCTGATGGTCTTCTGTTCCTGGAATGTATACCTTCCTCATCTCCACCTATAGAATTCTCTACTTCCTTCAAGACTTCTTAAGGATAATCTTCTCCAAGAAGCCTTTCCTAAATCCTACAACTACTCATACCCTCCTTCCTTAATTACTTTATAATTAACTTGCTTCTACTTATTTTCTTTTTCTTTAGAATTCTTAAATTCGGTTTTATTTTATTTTTGGTCTTCTATTTTTTTTTTATATTTATTAGGTGACTGTTAGGTGCCAGGCTCTGTACTAAGTGCTTTACAAATATTATTATTCTGAATATTCTTAATTATACACGTTATGTCCCTGATAGAATGTAACATCATTGAGAGCAGGGCACTTTCATTTTTTTTAAGTACATAGGTACTTCTTAAGTATATAAGTACTTAATAAATGTGAGGTAATGTTTCCCAATTGACTCAGTGGACTACTTATCCAACTATGTGTCACATTCTGGGTAATAGACATTCTTCATTTAGGTTTTCCTCTGTCATTTTTAAAGATGATCTGTTCTGAGTGGCTAGGAATCTCATTTAGGTGACTTGTATATTCTGGGGCTTGATGTAATCAAAACAGTATCATATAAAATCAGAAACACCTGTAGGACCTCACCCTTTCTAAGAAATCCTTCTTCCTCTTGTTTCTCCATTATAGTGGTAAATACCTTTGCCAGTTATATATCTCATGTCTTGTTTGATAATGATAATTAGAGAATCAATGAACAATGTTATATCCATCATCACATCTATCGCAGAATCCTTACATGGTTTTAATAGGTAACCCTGTAATTGTGCTCTATTGGATCAACAACAATGTCAATGTTGATTTCATTTAAGTCCTCCAATAGCATGTCAACTCATTGGTCAATAGACAAGGATCTCATATATCGAGGACCAGAAATTAAATTACCCATTATAAACAATCCCACCCCCATACCAAAAACAAAACAAAACAAAAAAGCTGTGTGATTCTTGGTACTCTCTTTTGCTTGAAAAAAACTGGGAGGTTTGGTGGACTGGGTGCTCAATATAATTTAGCAATATGAAATGGTAGCCTCCAAAACTAAGACTACTCCTGGCTCCAGTGAGAGAATCCTGGAGTCCAGAAAAAGGGAAGTGATAATTACAACGTACTCTGCCCTGGTCATAGTATCCACAGAGGGCAACCAGGCCAGTGAAGGACCTTAGGGTCATAGCTCACAACAATTAGTTGAAGAAATCTAAGATATTTAGCCTGGGGAAGAGAAGGCTTAGAAGAGACACTATTTATCTGAGTGTTGTTTGGAGGATTATTTATTGTGGGACAGAATGCTCTGCTCAGTCCTAGAGTGCAGAATGAGAGGTTAGACAGAGACAGATTTATCCCTGGGTAAGGAATTGTTTCTTAATGTGTATGCTTTTCTAATATGAATGACTTTTTATATCCATCAAGGCCACCATCTCTTTGAGGGGAGAGATAACAAGTTCGGTTCGAGACATGTTGAGCTTAAGATGTCTGCCCCTGGGTAAGTCACTTTACCTCTACTTGCCTCTGTTTCCTCAGCTGTAAAATGGTTCCTACCTCCCATGGTTGTTAGGATCAATGAAATGAAACTTATAAAGAACTGAACAGAGTATGTGAGACCTAGTAGGTTCTTTATGCATGCTATTATTGTTCTTGTCATTATTATTATATGTATCTCCACGGTCTAGCACATAGTAAGAAATTAACAAATATTTCACATTCAGTAACAAATTACTGATGTCCAAAATAGGAATGCCTATCAGGTTTCTTTTATTTTTAGGCTTTCAAATAGAAAGTAGATGACCACTTTGCAGGGATGTCACACAAAGAATTCTGGTCTTGAGTTGAACATTATGGCTTCTTTTTTTTCCCTTCCCTTTTCTTTCTTTTTTAAAATTATGGTTTCTTAATGGACATTGAACCTCCCTCTTAGATTCTGTCATATTCTTCTCCCTTACCCCATTTTTGCCACTGTCACTGAATAAGTGGAAGCAGGATCCACAAGACTGAGGGCCTTTTTGTGTTTGTCTTTGTGTCATTGGTTGCCGTGGCCAAAGAATTCATTACCTAAAATCTAATATACTGGTAATGATACTCTCTGCACTTAGCTAGGCAGATCCTGTTTATGTGGAACATGGCAGACAGTACTTATACTCAGGAAGGAATCTTTGGTCACTTTTATGCTAGGATGAGGCAGCCTCCTATACAACTTTTTTGAAGTACACATAAATACATATACATGTAAACTTTAACACCCATTAATTATCAAACCAACGGTGTGATGGAGCCTGGCTCCTGACAGCTGATTGTTAAATTTTCAGTGTATACATTTTCACCTCAGAAATTGGCAAATGCTACAAGTCAGGGCTTGATTTATTGTTTATTTTTTTGATTGTCTAGACTTAGAAAAAGTGATGGAAAAATGTTAATGATGCAGATTAAACTTTAAAGTGTTATATGCATATGCTGTTTTTCAGAGAACCAGTTGTTAAGTATTTCCCAGTATTCTCCTGTACTAAGCCATGGTTTCTTTTCATTCAAGAATAAGACAAATGTCTATGATTTGTCAAAATTTGTACCAACAGATTTTACTCCCATGATGAATTGTGTCAATATAGCTAGAAAGCTATTTGTATATAAGCAAAATGATAATGAGGAAAAATGTAGCAAAATAACAGGGAGGAAATCACAGTTAATGAGGAAAATGAAAAGGGGGAGAAAAATGTCTGTTTTTGACCTGAGTGACACAGTTCAGCTATCTATACCAATGTAATTCATCAACAAATGGTCCAGCTCTACAGTTCACTCTGTGTAGACATAGCCTAATTGCACTTCTATGTTCAGTCTGTATTTTCTCCTCCTGTCACTTTTTTTCTCCCTTTTCACTCTCTGTATGAGAGTAATTTTCCATTATATCGTTATTTCTGAAGGCCCCTGACAGGGTGGCAGTAAAATGATATGGCTAAGTGATACAAATTTTAATGACTTAATGCTATAATAATTTCTAATAGAAAAATAAGTAGATGACCAAGAGAGACAGAGGTGATGCTTTAAAAGATATGGAAAGAGGATCAAAGAAAAGATGTGTAAGAGAAAAAAAATATTTGAGTAAAAAAAGGAAGCAAAAATGTGTAAGGATGAATCTGGTGCTAAAAAAAAAAAGAAAAAATAAACACTCAACCATGAAATAAGGTGAAGTAAGTACAAAAATAAACCAAAAGGAAAAATAATGATTTCTAGATACACATACACAAACACAGACACAAACAAAACAGATGACAAAGGGAAGGATAGATTTGTTTCTTAACAAGAACAAATCAGAAATGATAAGACTAGGCAGGAAGACTGTATCTCCTTCCCTGGACTTGGTCATAAAGGATAATAATGCTATTATTCAGTTGTTTCAGTCACGTCTGTCCTTCCTGACCTCATTTGGGGTTTTCTTGCCAAAGATACTAGAGTAGTTTGCCATTTCCTTCTCCAACTCATTTTGCAAATGATTAAGTTACTTGACCATGGTCACATAGTCCATAAGTGTCTGAGGCTAGATTTGAACTCGGGAAGAGGAGTGTTACTGAATCCAGGTCTGGTACTCTACCCACTTCTCCACCTAGCTGACCTATGAAGGGTAATAATATGAGGATTAAAATGCTTAGAGTAATAGCTATCACTGTGAAACAAACTGTGGAGGATCAAGGCAGTTCAGAATATCCAAGAGAGGAAACTCAGGGCAGAGTATAAAGGGAAGTGCAGAAGCAGTCCAGAGGTAACTCACCATTATTTTAGAGACCCCATGAAGACCAGGTAGGCTTATGACAATTAAAACAAAACCCAACAGACTTTAAAGATATGGGGAAGCTAAGTCAAAGAGAATGAATAAGCTCGGTAGATTTCATGCCGGTTAGTATCTATGCAAACCAGGTGAAATATCCATGAATGAAAACACTCAGAAGATAAACATATGGCCCTTCTAATAGAATGGATCAGATATAAATTCCTTAGCCTGACATTCAAGGCCTCCCCTCCAATGTATTCCTCCTATGTCCTATCTAACTTCATATTTTTAATTCATCTGAATGATCCTTTGTTCTAATTAGTTTAAGCCAGGCTAGCATCTTTGATATGTTTCCCGTCAGTGCCTTTACTGATACTTGTCTCCCCTGTCCTCTTACTTCTTTGCTAATAGTGGCTATCCCATTCAAAAGTCACATCAAAAAGTGGGGAAGTAACTTCAGCTCTATCTACTCAAATTCCACTTTCACTTTTCTCATTATTAAAGAGGTGTGGTAGCATAGGGAATAGGCCCCTGGATATGGAATCTGAGAGACCTGGGCTTGAATCTCATCTCAACACTTACTTGTTGTCTGCCCCTTATTAAGTCACCTAACCTTCTGTGTTTCAGTCACTTTATCTGTAATGTTGAAGTAATCTTCTTTTTCTTTTGGTTTAGCCAAAGCAATTTTATTACTTGTGTGTACAGATTAAGGCTGGTACAATAGACATGCAAACAGGTCTCATAGTAATGTTATCTAATCAAATAGGGATGAGCAACTTACAGTCTTAGACCAGGTTGAGAATACAAAGGACAAATTGGAGACGTCACAGAAGTACAAGGTTAGAAGACTAATTGCATGATGAAGGTATAGTTGGTGGGGCACAGTGACCCAGATGTGATTGGAATACTAGGAAAAACGATTGCCAGTTAAACAAGTGCTCTTCACTGTCCGGTCTATAGAAAAGCATTCTTTCCAATGGGAATTCATTGTCCTATAGTCTACTCATGTTTGCAGTGCCAAGGCCTACCCATAGGATTTTGCAGTTATGTTAAGCTTTCTAAAGGCATGACAAGATAAGATAGGTTTAGGGTCCCAATTTCACAGAAAATGATGATAGTAATAGCACCTACCTCACAGCATTATTCTCTGTCTTCTTCTCTTCATTATTCCATAGGATCACAAAAGACCCTTTGACATGTCATGGTGGTATTTGATACCTTACTTTAGGATTTTATGTTGATAGTTCCAGCTTTTTTTCTTGTGGTTATTCCGATGACAATGACCAGAATATGGTTCAACTATTGCATTTTCCACATGAGGAAACCAAGGCCCATCAAGTTGAGTGAATTGTTCAAAGTCACACAGTAGATAACAGAGCTATTAAAATTTGGGTCCCATGTTGTGAGGGTGAAATGATTCAATGTCTATAAAATGCTTAGTAAGGATGAGTAGATGTTATTATCATGATTGATGTTGTTATCATGTTAATATCATGTTATTATCATGATTCTTTTCCATGTCTTTGAAATTTTTGCTATTATCTTTATCTCTTTTTTTTGCTTTTCGGAGGGGGGAGGATAGGGCAATTGGGGTTAAGTGACTTGCCAAAGGTCATATGGCTAGCTTTCATATTAAGTGTCTGAGGCTGGATCTGAACTCAGGTCCTCCTGACTCCAGGGCTGGTGCTCTATTCACTGTGCCACCTAGCTACCCCTACTATTATCTCTTTATTCTCATCTTATATATTAGATGAAATTAAAATAGAAATGGTCCAGGAACAAGATATTATTATTCAATTTATGTTTATTATTCAGTGAGGATATAAGCTTACTACTTGTGTCCACCTACAAATGTCATTATTATTGGTAACAGTACTGTTATGTGAAAATTCATATAGAAATGGTCCAGGGACAAATTAGTGTTCTCATCTTCCTATTGTAGGTACACCATGCCTTGTGTTCGGAAAGATGGAATCAGGTTTACATTTGAGAGGAAGCTGGTAAAATGTCTTGTAAATACTTTACATGCCACCCTGAAGCATTTGAACGATAATTATGGATCTTAGTCAGCACTGTCACTTTCAGGTTTTGAAGGGAAGGAAGAGTTTTAGTCATCTCCCTTGCAATTCTTCTGTTCTTCATTATATTAATGGTATGCAAACTTCTGTTTCTTGTTCAGTCTAACTTGAATTTCTATTGTCTTGGACTTCTTGGCCACCTTTAGATGGCCAGGATGCCCCATATCCTCTTTCTTCAGAGGTTCCTTTCCTGTTCCTCTGTTTTCTCTCCTTTCCAAGCTTCTTTGATGAGGTTTTTCATTATTTATTATTATTATTTTTGCATTGCTTTGACTGCTTATATTACCCTATCCTTTAAAAGTTTGCTTTTAATTACTTCCAGGTTCAAAGAGAATTTAGAATTCATGACAAAATTTTGTTTTCTGTTGTTCTGCATGTTTATTTTTTGTTTCCATTCACTGAACATTATTTCCCTTTCTGCACTCTGTGATCAAGCCAAACTGGACCTTTACTTATACCTCTTATATTACACTCTATCTCTCATCTCTGTGCCTTTATACTGACAAGAATTCCACGTCTGAAATAAACTCTCTCCTCACTTCCATCTGGTAGAATCACTTTCTTCCTTCAAGAGGAATCTCAAGTACCACCTTCTATATGAATACTTTCCTGCTCCATCCCCAAATTTATTGTTAGTACACTCCCCCCCCCCCACCCCAGACTACTTTGTGTGGAACTACTTTGCATTCATTTGTATTATAAACAGACTCATATATATATATATATATATATATGTATGTGTATATACATCTATGTGTATACATGTATGTGTGTGTGTGTGTGTGTGTGTATATATATATATATACATATATATATATATATATATATATATAAAATATGTATATACCTGTTTGTCTTCTCCATTAAAGCAGAACTTCTTGTGAATACAGTTTCATTCATTGTATTTATATCCTAGTGCCTAACACAGTGCCTGGCATATATTAACAAATGCTTGTGGATTGAGTGATTGTCATGCCTTTCTGCACACATTTAATAGCTTTCTCAAGACCCTTCTGTCATGGTTATATTTGATACCTTACCTTAGGATTTTTTGTTGATAGTTCCAGCTTTTTTTCTTGTGGTTATTACTGTGGCAATGACCAGAATATATGCTATTGAGTGTGGGTCCTGGAAATGCAAAACAAAAACTAAAACAGTCTTTTATAAAAAATATGGTGAAACGTTTCCTCCCCCCAGTCTTCACCTCTCCCATTATCACAGGACCAAGATAGTAGAGGGCCAGCTATTTTCTCTGATCTCTATAACCTCTCAAAACTCTCCAAATTATGTATCAAAGATAAAGTAACTTCAACTATTTCCATAGTCCAGAATACTCAGAACTCCAAAGGGAGTTAAAAAAAACCCAAACCCATGAACTGACACTTATGCTGAGATCATGCAGTATCCCCTCCTCCACCACCTATCTTGTGACTGACTGTATTAGATAACCCAGGGCCTCAACTTATGTGCTTGAAACAAGACTCAACCCTCACAACCCTTTTCCTCTAGCCAGTGCTATGGAGATCAGTGTTGCAGAAATTTACTGAGGCTGTGATAGACAGCACCCCAGCAGTATTTTATGTCACAAAAGATGTCCTCAAGAGAGTAGAGGAAAAGAGAGAAAGGGGCAGGACTCTACTGTTGAAATAGAGCTCAATGTCATACCTTATACCCCATGCCTCATATCCCTCTCTTCCTACAGCACTGGAGACCCAAACTCAGCCTGGCTGCAGTGGTACCGATGTTTTAGCATTCTGAACCAATGAGCTAGAGAACTGAAGAACAGTAGGAGTAGAAGAGAACACCATGTATAGAGAAGTATGTGACATTCCACAAAGCCTGAGGGAAAGAGTTTGGCATCTAGCTAGAAAAAGAGCTTTCCCCAATAAACTACCTTGGGTCAGAAAACTAGGCTGGCAAACCATGAATTGCCCAGTTTGGGAGAAGACTTGAAACAGTTTGAGATTTGGCCTTCAAGGAACTGCTAAAAGAATGGAGGAAATCAGAAAGTGAGTGATTGGGGGAGGGAGAGGATGATAAAAAAGACTGAAATTACTAAAGATCTCAGGAAGAAGAAAACTCAAAAACCTTGACCATAAACAGTTAATTCTACAGGGAAAATATTAATGGGAGAAGGAAATATGATTTAAAGATCTGGTCAATGAGTTTAGTAATCTATGAATAAATACTGTCAAACAAAACAAAAGAATCCAACTCTACATTAGACAGAAGATACACTAGAATTTGAGAAAATGGAACCACAAAAAGCTGTTTCTGAGTGACTGAAAGAAAAATGAAAATTATGAGAACAGAATATATGATCTACAAAAATAACTGGCAGCAAAGAAAACTTTGAATCTGTGATGTCAAGTCTCACCAAAGAAATATAAGAGAGAACAACAGATTGGAAATACAAATATAAAGAAGGGAAGGACAATATAGAAAAAGAGAAGCAAAAAACAACAGAATTAAAAGAAAACATCTTCTTTAACCAAGAAAAAACATACTGATCTTGAAGAAGAGAGGCAGAGACAATCTAAGGATTATAGGTCACCTAGAAGAGCATAAAAAGTAAAAAATCTGAATACCATAATATAAGAATAGTACAAAAAAATTGCCCAGAATGTCTTCACATAGAAAATTAAATATCAGTGGAAATAATCCATAGATCCCCATCCAGAAGAAATTTAAGGTTGAAAACTACAAGACATATAGTGCTTAAATTTAATAATTCAATTTAATAATAATGATAATTATGTGAAAAATGATAATGACGAAATAATTTGCCAAAATTTCTGGGGTGTAGTTAAAGTAGTTCTCAGGGGAAAAATCATTTACATATAAGCATATGTCAATAAGATAGAACAAGAGAGGATTCATGAATTGAATATACATATTAACAAATAGAAAGTCAACAAATATAGTGAATCAGCAGCAGCTGTAGCAGTTTCCAAACTTTTCAACCCATAAACACCAGAAGAAAGTAGAAGGTCAGTTTGGGAACTCTGTTGGAAAGGAAGGTTGCAATCCAGCCCCTGCTCCTGGGGCAAGAGGTGGCTTAGGGGCAGGTGGCTGCAGTCTCTGCCATGTGGATGCCTCAGGAGATCCTGGTCTACAGATCATAGGGGAACCAAATGACCATTAAGAGGGTCTTGCTTTGACCTGTTTGGATCTGGGTCGCTTTCTTGGCTGGTGGTCCTGTGGTGAGAAATGTCAGTTTTCCAGTGTGGTTTCTGTAGAGAGGGCACTCCCCTCAGACCTCTGACAATATTTGCAAAACCCTCAGCAATTTGGGACAAAGCTCTCCTCTCTGGAAGCAGAGTTCTACCCTGGCAAAGAGTTGAAAAGTCAAGTAATTGACTGGCAATATGAGCAAGCAGAGGAAGCAGAAACAGACAATAGAATCCTTTTTTGGGGACAAAAAGGATCAAAGCATGGAATGGGAGGAAGACAACAAAGTCTGAACCCCTGAATCAAAAGCTTCCAAGAAAAATATGAATTGGTTACAGGCCATGGAGGAGCTCAAGAAGGATTTTCAAAATAAAGTAAGAGAAGTGGAGGAAATCTGGGAAGAGAAATGAGAATGATGCAAGAAAATCATGAAAAGAGAGTTAACAATCTGACTGAAGAAAATAACACCTTAAAAATAGACTAACTCAAATGGCAAAAGATGCTCAAAAAGCCATTGAGGAGAAGAATGCCTTAAAAAGCTGAATTTGTCAGATGGAAAAAAATTTCAAAAATTCACTGAAGATAATAATTCCTTCAAAATTAGATTGGAGCAAATGGAAGCTAAGGACTTTATGAGAAATCAAGATAATACAAAAAAGATCCAAACAAATAGAAAAATAGAAGGCAATGCCAAATATCTCACTGGAAAAACCACTGACCTGGAAAATAGATCCAGGAGAGATAAACTAAAAATTATTGGACTACCTGAAAGTGATGATCAAAAAAGAACCTAGAAATTATCCTTCAAGAAATTCTCAAGGAAATTGCCCTGATATTTTAGAACCAGAGGGCAAAATAGAACTTGAAAGAATTCACCGATCACCTCTTGAAAAAGATCCCCAAAAGAAAACTCCTAGGAATGTTATAGCCAAATTCCAGAGTTCCCAGGTCAAGGAGAATATATTACAAGCTGCCAAGAAGAAACAATTTGAGTATTGTGGAAACACAATCAGGATAACACAGCATCTTGCAGCTTCTACATTAAGGGATTGAAGGTCTTGGAATATGATATTCCAGAGGTCAAAGGAGGTAGGATTAAAACCAAGAATCACCTATCCAGAAAAACTGAGTATAATGTTTCAGGGGAAAATATGGTCATTCAATGAAATAGAAGACTTTGAAGCATTCTTAATGAAAAAACCAGAGTTGAATAGAAAATTTGACTTTCAAATACAAGAAGCAAGAGAAGCATGAGAAGGTAAACAGGGAAAAAGAAATCATAAGGAACTTAT